>MU913393.1:0-23839 GCA_036418165.1 Cooperia oncophora | reverse complement strand
CTTGTCGTTGACTGTTCGAATATCATCGAAACACGCTCGAAAAGTTAAACAAACCCAAGTGGCTACATCCCGCAGTACAGAAGAGGATGTCTACATATGTGCCTGGTTGGGCCTGTTGTAAGTTAACAAAACCGATGTCGAGCAGAAACTGTACCTTGTCCTGAATTATGAGCCATGACTTTCGAAATGCAAGCAAACTATCGTCAAGCAGCAGTTACCATATTTGAAAAACATTTCTAACAGCTTAACAATGATGTGTCTTTTCCCAGTGTAGTGACAAAAAAGGTTCCATGTGGACTGTGGACGGCGTGTCTACAACTGTAGAGGTAAAAGACCGCGTGCTGGGACGATTCCTGTCGGCTGATTTCTTGTAATAAACCCCATGACTCCACAAAGAGGCAGGAGTGTTTATCCAGAACTTCAGGACAGTTGCTCGGGACATTACTTTTTGGCCTGGAAAGACTTCTGGAAGCGGAGTCCTGGCAGGCGGAGGCCTGGAGAGAAGGATGTATCACTGAGGCAACTTTGCGCCTCAATTCCTTTATCGCACAACTATCCACCGCGAGAAGGAAGGTAGTGCTTTTCCGCTGTGGGAAGGTAGTGCGGTCAGGAGTGGACGGTCGCGTGGCACACCCCGATGGCACACGGCCACACCCACATAATTTCTTGCGTTTTCATAGGTCATTGGTTTCATAGGACCGTCCTTTGACACACTGAACCCAGCTGGCAACAATTCACACTCACACTCCTGTTTCACGTGTTTGTAGATTGCCAGTTCACATTTCGGGGATCACCTTCCTTCTTGCTGACAATGCGCGTGTGGTGATCTCATCCATCATAACGGCCTAATATGTTTGCCTTATTTTATACACACTCTATTTGGCTGAAAAAAACCTGCTCCGTTAAGGCCTGTTTACAATTCAATTTAACTCATTGCGTACCGCGTACTCCAACCAAATGCAGCACGTTCGTCTGCCTCTGTATGGCCGCGTGCTGCACATGGCGAAGCACGCTTCGTTTGAACTTGTTTAACATTGTTAGATGATTCAAAAGGTCGGAATATTTCTGAAGTCTTCTGGGAACAAAAATGTATGGGGAAACTGGACTAACCAGGGAGGTCGTTCAGGACATGGCGCGCTTTTTGAAAACGGTTTTTTGCATTGTGTAGGGGCACGTTCATGGACTACCAAACTGACGTTCATTTTTCCTAAATGGCTCTTTGAATACCAAAAAAGGAGTGAAGAAGAAATGTATGGAAACGGGTTGGTTTTGAGCCTCTATGGGCTCCAAATCACTTCCAACTTTGACCAGTGGCTGAGTAGTGGGTCCTTATAAAGGCACTATAGGTATCGAGGAGGAAAGTAGTCGCAAATGGGGTCTTATTTGCGGCACGTGATTGACAGCGAACGCCTCTGGGCGGCTTGTCGGATGGTTTCTTCAATGATCGGAGCGGTGTTCAGCTACAACGATCGGATGGCCTAGTGGATAGCGTGGAGGATTCTCAATCGGATGGTAAGGGTGTGGTGTTGATGGTTCGACTCCCCTCGGCGTGCCAGTTTTTGCATTTTTTTAGTTTCGCTACCCTCGCCTCCATAAATGTCTCTGCATGAGGATAACATGGATATTTGCCATTTATGGGCAAATTCTTACCTGTAGGATCCGCGACTCGGTATTATAACACTATTACAATTTTCTCCTACAATTAGGCAAGGCTGCTGCCCCTTTTTTTTTGTTTCTCTGCTGCCGAAAACTGATTTTTACGTGTAAGTAAGTGATGAGATTATCAATTTGGTACTTAATTTTAGCTGTGGTGCCATTTGACTCCGATTTGCATCCACATCACTCTCCTACGGAATTCACTATGTAAATCCATACAAGGGACGTTTCGCGCTATCCTGCCGTCAGATTGCGTCAGCGCCAGAAATAAGTGTCAGAATCGTGTTCAGGACCATCAATAACCCCTATAGACGAAGAATCGCTCAAAAAATTTTTCGACCTTATTGGGTGTATGTATTGGAGTTGTGTACACGATTCTTTCTATTGAAATCGTACTTTGCCTGTTATTCAAACCTTCCCATTTACTGATCAGTAAACATAAAACTGACAACAAGGATGCACCACTGGGAAAAGTTGTTCACGTATTCCACATGCATCCAGATCTTATTAACTGCTCGAAGACCTTTGGTGCAACCGAGCATTCCGCGCATGCTGGCTGCTCGGCCGGACGCGCATACGTCATCCTTTAGCATTACGCCCTTGGCAAGGTGTGGGACTTCGGTCATAATCGTCGACCAAATGGGCCGCCTTAACCAAAGACGGTCGAAAAATTTTTTGAGCGATTCTTCGTCTATAGGGGTTATTGATGGTCCTGAACACGATTCTGACACTTATTTCTGGCGCTGACGCAATCTGACGGCAGGATAGCGCGAAACGTCCCTTGTATGGATTTCCATAGTGAATTCCGTAGGAGAGTGATGTGGATGCAAATCGGAGTCAAATGGCACCACAGCTAAAATTAAGTACCAAATTGATAATCTCATCACTTACTTACACAGCTAAAATTTTGTTTCGGCCAGCGCAGCCTTGCCTTATGTAGAGAAATCCTGTAATGCTGTCTATAATACCGACCTCGCGAATTTCCATACAGGTGAGGAATTTTGCCAATAAATGGCAAATATCGTTCAGTTCACTGCGTCACAAAATAAATAAATAAATAAATAAATATCCATATTATCCTCATGCAGAAGATTATGGAGGCAAGGTAGCGAAGCCTAAAAAAATGCAAACCACTAGCACGCCGAGGGGAGTCGAACCATCAACACCCACCCTTACCATCCGATTGAGAATCCTCCACGCTATCCACTAGGCCATCCGATCGTTGTAGCTGAACACCGCTCCCGATCATTGAAGAAACCATCCCGACAAGCCGCCCAGAGGCGTTCGCTGTCAATCACGTGCCGCAAATAAGACCCCATTTGCGACTACTTTCCTCCTCGATACCTAGTGCCTTTATAAGACCCACTACTCAAGCCACGTGGTTCTAAAGTTGTGGAAGTGATTTGGAGCCCATAGAGGCTCAAAACCAACCCGTTTCCATACATTTCTTCTTCACTCCTTTTTTGGTATTCAAAGAGCCATTTAGGAAAAATGAACGTCAGTTTGGTAGTCCATGAACGTGCCCCTACACAATGCAAAAACCGTTTTAAAAAGCGCGGCCATTCCTGACACGACCCTCCCTGGTTAAGGGCTAAGTTACCGACATCTTCTGCAATATCTCGACCATTTTATTCTAATTATTTTTTTGTTAAATGAGGATTAAACAAAGAATATTATACCTTTGTTTAACCTCATTTAACAAAGAAACCGAAATCCTGGTTATAACACGACTGAAAATTTGTAAAATGTTGTAAGCGCACAGTTGCTTAGCACATTGCGTCACTTTTTCAACACTTCTATCATAGGGTTTCTGAGTTTCATTGGGTAGTAGCTTCTTTGCTGTCTTCTTATTAAAATGAAAACTCTTCGAATTTTTTATTTGGCGACGTTTCGGGCCAGAAGCCCTTCTTCAGGTCTATAATATACATACACAATATAGTTCGCGTTGGACAAGTCTGTGGGAATGTCAATTTAGCTAGGTTGATCTCACTTAGCACCTTTCCGCCCTCGCCTGTGGGGTGACCTTGCCTGACTGGCTGCGCTGGCTGGTGACCTCTCACCAGCATTTCCAGCTCAGTGAATATTATTGATACATAGAAGAAAGGGGAAATCCAAGAGCCAAGAGTTAGGAGAATTGAAGTCATTTATAGGTTCAGAAACACACGCTTAAATGGAAAATGGGTCTGAAAAGGGTGAAGAACTTACCTTCTACGCTATATGGATGACAGAAGTACTTACGAACTGTACAGGCAAACTAGTTAACAGCAGATGACCTTTCGCCACGAATCACCTAGAAACCTTGCTTTTGATTCCCTTCGTGGATCACGACCCTCTTCGAAGGTCAACCTCAACAAGGTATTTACAGGCCAGAAGAATTGCAAGCCAGCACTCTTTCCCTGTTTATGTCTTCAGCATATTTCACTTTCTATTTACGGCGACTTTTCGTCTATTCGGATCTTCTCAGCCATACCTTCTCAGCAGGACCTAGTGCGTCTATGTACAGTACCTATCATGTCAACACTCCCCAACCCCTTACCCTCCACTTCAACACTTCACAACTGAACCTTCATTGTACATGGCCTCTACGATCAACATCCCGACTACAGAAGGACCTGATCAGTCGTTCAGCACACCATCCACTTTCCACCTGCCCATTCCTTCTCCATCATTCCAGTGTATATGGTTCCTTTACAGACACTTATTACAGCACAATGTACGCGGCCACTCCTTCACTCTATAGGTCTTCATCTCATCTTTACCACAGATGCCTTCTGCGACAGAACCTGCGCCTACTACCTTCGTTGCACTCCTGCCCTCTTTGTAGGCACACAACGCATCTTTCAGGTACCTTGGATGCCTCAGCTTCTCCTGCTGTGCTGCAGATAGAATCAGAGGTGTCACAGCAACACTTGGCGAGAGACAGCCGTCAAGCAAAAGAGTTTCGAAACAGATCGAACTACTAATTCCACAGAAGCAATTCCAGCGACGACAAGATCATTCACCTTCTACCTAGCGTACAAGAGCAAAACCTGGATGATACACCTGCGTGCACTGCCAAAAAGAGAGGAGAAAGCGCGGAGAGCGAGCGTCAGCCGGCGGTTATATCAGAGTACGCGAGGAAAATCACAGAAACTGCAGGAGCAACTTCTGTTAACTCATCATTCAGGTTACTGAAAACGAATTCTTGTCCGACCCTTGCAGTATGGCCATGCAGTGTATTTGCCGCCAGTATCACTGAAGAGGGGGAATCGACACGTGTTTAAGGTGAGGCACTTCTTCTCCGTTAACACTGGATGTTATAAACATATTTTTCAGGAGCTTCAAAAAGTGAGACGAGATCCTGCGTATGCAGAAAAAAAGCCCGTCAGAGTTTTCCTGGACATGGTAGCGGCTCCCTTAGAAGCAGACGATGGTAGGATGTTTGTAGTTTGTTTACTCTTCTGAACGCTACACTTTTTCTGTCTTCAGAAGACATGGAAGACTCTATTAGGGCTGCGATCCGTCGTTCTGGGTATAAGGCTCGGAGGCAAGCTATAACCAGGTATATATCCTTCGTTCTTTCTGCAATAGTTTTGTTAGTTGGTGCCGAGAGCTTAATTCCATTTAAGGAGCGTGGGAGTGTGGTCAGAAAAGTCCGTGACTATGGATCATGTTTTTTTGGAGTACCGCATCTCCGTGATGGCTCCACGTTCCTTTAGCATCATATTCCCGGGTTTCATATCTATTACTCCGTGGCGAGTATTCAAGTGAGAACTTCAATTTTTTATGACCTGTAGCTCCCTTTCAAGTTCATATTTTTCAGAAGGCTTGTGAAGCCGGCCTTCACGCCATAGTAGCAGACGGGACGCATACCCTGCATCCTAAAAAGCTAGGTACAACGCACAGCTGTATTGCGTGCGTGGAGTGTGCTCTCAGAGTGTAGAGGTACCCCTGATTTTCTGCATAAGAGCGAAGAAAACGGAGAAGATCTACTCGAAAACCTTCGAGAACCTGAAGGCTTCGATCACTAGCGATGCACCACGACGGGTGATTTTGGACTTCAAAAAAGCAGCGATTTCAGCTGCACGAAAGACCTTCCCGGGATCATCCATAGAAGGCTGCGCATTCCATATAGCGCAGGCCTGGAATCGCAAACGGAATGATTCCGGTCTCAAAAAGTTCACTCAGGAACCACAACGAGAAGATCGAGTTGGTGGTGGAACACTATAAAAGGTACAAGAAATTTCATAACTTTGAATCTTCAGGGAAATCGAGGCAATAATCTCCTGCTGTAGGTGTAGTGTTCCTTCCTCGCTCTGATCCCACGAGTGAAAGCCTTGCGAGCTCCTCCCGTACCAACAGGGCATGCCGCCTATGGAGACTGTGAAAGCTTCCTGAGGTACTTTGATGCGACTTGGCTTCAAGACACCTTCAAGAATTGTGGTGCAAATGTAAAGTAGTGGAGCTGGGGACTACAAATCTGGCAGAAGCGTTTCATAGGTAATAAGTCATGATTACAGCCGTTAAAGTACATAATTAGACAATTTCAGGCGCCTAGGGTTCCTTATAGGTGTTGAACACCCGCCTCTGAGCGTACTTATTGAAGCCCTGCATAAACTCAATTACGAAACGCGGGCAGCTCTTAAACGCCTGGAAGAGGTTGGATCTTCTTTTTTCCACAATGGTATTCCATAATTGCAACTTTTTCCGGCACAGTATCCTAATGATGCAAGGGTGCTGGAGAAAAAAGATCAGGAAAGAAGGGCCAAGATAGCGGAAGAAATGGAAAGGTGGGCTTCCACGGTCTTCGATGCAGTGGTGCATAGACACAAATGAGCCGCCCTTAATTCAGGTTCGATGAGCTTTATCGGAGTGGAGTAACTGACGATCAGATAGACTATTACTGCAGGAAAATGGCCAGGTATGTTACAGACACAACTTCATAGTTTTGTTCTTGTAATTCGTATGTGTTTCTTTTTGTACTGAAATGTGCTGCTTTTTCATACTGTAATTGTAAATCTTGTGCAAAATTATTATTAATATTAGCCTAATAAATTGGCATCAATAAATATTGATTCAGTCCCTTGTTATGCTTTGAGATGAGCGTTATAACAAGAGGTCAGTCACTTATGAAAGGGCTCCCCACTGGCAAGGCACACTAGGTGCGAGATGTGCCAGCCTAATTACCGGCCTAGCTAAAGTTACACACCCAGTACCTGTCTTCACAACAACACAACAAAACAACAGCGGCAACAACACCACCACCAACAACAACGTCACTAACATCAAAAGCGATTTTTGATCGTGCGCCGGCATTGAGCGGTAGGGCACGTTGTTCCTCGAAGACGCCCCCCTCCCACGTTATTCCCAAGCGTTGCACCTTGTCTACGTTTTTTCTGAATGAGCGTTACCAGCTCAGCACATTGTTGTCCATTACTGATTATTCACTGCATTGAGTCTACAGCTACCCATGTTTTGAACTGCATCACGGATCAATAAGGTTTGGCATTTCAGTTGATAGACTACATATTTATAAACAACTAGACACATGCAACATGTTACAATTACTATTTATAAGCGACCCATGCGGCTAATGTTTTGTTGGTGCTTTTTTCACTTATGAGTTGACTGACGTGCTAAGGTCTCATCGAGTGCTGGCGAGTCCGTTCGGCGTAGTGTGACTCATTTCTCGTATTGTAATCTCGTACACTTTTCGCCGGTCATCTCGTAGTTAAGGCCTGAAATAATCGAATTGCGCTGGGCTTCAAAGAGAGCGGGCTTGAACTGCGAAAGTTGCGAAACTGCAGAAAACTGCCCCTTAGGGCTCTGAACGCCGTACTTATGATACCGACTCTCGGAGGAATAAATACCGGCTAGGGTGGATGGCATAACAACCTCCCACAATGTGACCATTGGTTAACCACGAGTGATTAGCGTCCTTTAAAAAATCTGTTTAACAACTTGCGCATCCTGGGACGGTAGTAATCTGCCTAAATCTCGCAATCAAATGTGATGAGTTGCTCGCGGTTATGCAGAACAACGAGCGACGTATGAGCGAGGCAACCACGCTGGAAACAACGAGCTTCGCTAGGCTATTTGCAAAACTTCGCTCAGCGGTAGGTATCGATCTCCCCACCATGCGAATGGTAGCGCGCATCATTGCCACTACGCTATTACTACGCACCAGGCGCGGCGGTGGTCTCGCATAACAAGCAAGAAACTGTATATGGCGCTCTACTCCATCCAGGCATGTCGCACAGAGATTGCAAATGCTCGTATTTTTGCTACGTACCTTAACTGTACATTTTCCTTGCCCCTATTATTCATTTTCTTCAGTACTGAAACGTTTGAGTAAAAGGGTGATATCTTAGTCAGAACACTACAACGAATTGATACCGCATTATGAATTGGTTCGCAACGGTGTGCTCATGTTAAACTCTACGCTTTCTAGTAAAACAACCACCAACCCCCAACCCCTCCAGTGCCTCAATCCCTTCCCCCTGATCCGTCCACGCGCTCACGTCCAGCTGCCTCGCGAGCAGCTTGTGCAATGGCTCGAATACACGAAATGATTGTTTTATATACAGCGGTATGTATTCACATTCGCAATATTACCTTAAATTTACACTTAGCACAACATGGACCATGATCCTTCCTTTCTTCTTTTCGCTTTCACTAATGCTTCTCTTTTCACCATTATGGTGTGCTGCTGTTGAAGCGCACTCCAGGTCCCCCGCCCTCACCATTGGCCTCTTTTCCTCGCCTATCTTCTTCCCCATGCCCCCTCGCCTCTGCCCTTCCCTACCCTGTCCCACTGCACCCAGGTTCAGCCGCCAAGCAGCCCAGTAACCTCACTTCCTCGCCCACCCCTTCCCCCCTCGTCCTAGGTTCATCCCATGCCCTTGACCCCTGCTTCTCCTTACCCTGCCCCACTGAACCCACGCCCGGCTGCCACGCGAGCAGCCCGAGCAATGGCTCAGAGTGCATTGTTTTGTCTAATATAGTGGTGTTATCGCAATCAAAACATTGGATTGATACATCTGCACCGAAAGGTTCCTAGATTGGCTAGCGGTCGTTTTCTCCTTTCAGTTACATGTTGAATCCCGTGAAGCATTTTGCGGACGGACAAACATACAAACAAACATACATACAGACAGACCGACAAACCGACACACAAAACTTCTGCTTTATCACAGTGATTATAATCAACATTCAACATTATCGCCACTAAACCATTCAACAATTTGCCATTCAACAATCATTACAATTAACAATTGCATTCAGCCATTCAACAATTATTAGAATCAACATTACAATCAATGATCTATCACCGATCTTCACCGGGAACAGAATCTGAAAAAAGGCTATTCTCCATGTTTTGATAAAACAAAGAATTTTGAACTTACTCATGCTCCCTCACATATTGCTCTTTCGCTCCATTTGATTTCATTTCTTCGCCGTAGACGCTCGGCTCAATGTTATTATCACATAATATAATTTCTTCAGCCATCGCGGGCACACGAGCGGAAGTGATCCTATGAAATGGCTACTTTGAGATAGTTCCCCATGTGGTTGCAACATATTCAGAATTCCTACCTTTATGAGCTTAACGGTTTCATGCATTATTTTACGCTGACTTTCCATAATTTCTTCATACGCCCGCATGTGCACTGAACACATGTGTGTCCAAGCATCAAACATCCTTTTTTTCCACTCTAAAATGTACTCAAGTCATCTCTCAGTAACAACGACATCTAATGAAACAACTACCCACCAGCAAGATTTCCTTCTGGAGTTTTCGATTTCAGCTTTGCTGACAGAGTGCGCTTTGGGAAGGTCGAGTTCCTCATCCGACGATGGTGCGCGCATTTCCTCGTCGACCGTGGTACCTTGAGAGACGGAAAGGAGAGTGTAGGTTTATGACGGGTAACAAGAAAGAATGCAGCTCTTGTGTAGGTCTACCTTTAGCCTCGCCCCCATCTTCATCTGCCATCATCTTTTCCGATGTCCTCGTCGGAATCCATGTTCAATCCTTCCACAGGTTTTCTATAACTTTAAATGACTCGCTCCCCGTTGCAGGCTGTTGTGCTGGAAAAATAGATATATCCATGTCCAAATCGCACTGCTCCTTGCGCGCTTCTTCGAGCATTTTCTTCAGATTCTTCAGATCAGAAATCCCAAAAATTGGCACAATGAGGTTCCGCACCGTTAGCTCTCGGGATAACCTGGTAAAATGGGATAGATACGCGTGGCTGATATCACCCACAGTGGCCACTAGAACCGCTATGAGCATTTTCGGTTCGTCAATTTAGAGCCGAATACGCTCGGCGTCCCAGCATCCACCCACAAACGCGTGAGTAGCTAGTACAAAGCTAAATGTTCGCGTATGTTCTGCATAGAAACATGAACTCAAAAACGGCGATAAATTCCTAGACTTCTAAAGCAAATCTGAGCTTTTCTTCGAGCCAAAGACGAAGAAGCTACTCAGTTTACGCACATTCGATTCAAATGCTATATAAGAAAGGGTCGAAGAAGAAAATGCTGCAATAGTTTCCTGCTGTAAGTTTCGATAGGGGCGCAAGTCGTCCACTTCGTTGTGGGACCACGTGTCCCTTTACTTCATTTGAACTTAGGATACTTCAATAAGAGCGGTTTTTTGTGAGATTACCGCTCTTGTGCGTAATCATAGTTAATAGGCGCAGTTTATCGACGGGGGGGGGGGGGGCATTTTGCTTTCCATAGATGTGTCGACCCATCTAGGTAGCGTTTTCTCGAGCTGACACGTTTTGGGATGGTGGCTAGATGATCCTGCTCCAGCTTCACAAGAGCTCACAAGTTTCACCAAAGTGAGATTTGCAAACCGGAACAAGGGAAGCAGTGATAGTACGAAATGCCCCCCCCCCGCCCTCGATAAACAGCGCCTAGTTAACATTTTCTAGATCAGCTTCTGCTTCGAAGGGCTGATGAAAGTGGATACCGGTTTCGTGCTTTGGTAAGTGCATACTACTTTTGGCTTTGTGGATTGCTTCCGGAGCTTCCGCATGAGGCGAGATGAGTGGCTCCTATGTTTTGTACTCGGGGCTACTCTGCAGAAGGTGGTGGGAGGGTACAAGTAAGAGCGTTATTATGTTGTGGACTGCGTTACAATGGGCCTGCTTATAAACATGAATATCTGCCAATGATCCTGAAGGAGTAATTCACAGTTTTGCACGCGGAAGGGCGTATATTCCTCGTCATTACCGCTGCATTTGAAACATTTTGATTATTTTTTTCTGGAATCGTTTTACACCATGGCCTGTGAATGAATTGCATTGTGTAATTTCTGAGATCTATTATCACAGACTATTTGTTATTCTCGCTTAACTAATATCAATTTTTTCCCTCGAGAGGTCTCTCTTAATAACATGAGGCGAGTCAATTAAAGTTGTCTTCCGAACCTTATGTCAAACGGAAATTTTCGCTGCGCTCAGACTTATGCTAACTAAACATCCCTTCTAACAGCGGTTTGTGCTAGCAGAATTTAACGAAGATTAGGATGTAGATACCATTTTTTTTTTTTCTTTCCGCGTGAAATCCAACGCTTGGAGTGGCAGAACTTTCTTAAAAATGATGGGCCCGACTGAAATATACTCTCCTAAGACGTAAGATGCACTTTGAATGTTCCAAGTTCCCGTTACAGCCTCAGGTTTTGTTTGTTATCGAAGCAGATGGCAGATCTCTGAAATATTAACTGTGATTACGCATCAAATAGCGATAATTTGCAAAAAACGCTCTTATTTGACAATATCCTACCGCCCAACTAATATGAAGTGGAGCGTGTCCCTGCTGTAATCATGCTGATAAGATGCATGAGGGGAGTTAGAACGGTAAGGTCCCCACACTCATAACGCAGGACACAGCATCAGCTAGGAGTTGATTTCAGAAAATGGTGTAGGGTGGGATGTGGGATCATTCATATTCCGGCTATGAATAGGAACGTCTGATTAGCGTCATAATTGATTGATACTCTTCTGCCACTAATTAGTCGAATTTCGAAGGTGACGAGTTGCGGCGGGGGGGGGGTATTGTAGTTCGCATGAAACAGGAAACACAGGAAAAATTCGAGGAGAACCGAAAAACATGAATAATGTGGCACTTCATGCGTTCAATAGCACTTTTTACTTTTGAACTTCCAATTGCTGATTAGATCGCATAACAAGGGCTCATAGTACCTACAATATAGTTATAGTTCAAGCGGATCGCAAGCTAAGTGAAAAGGGAAACTTTCATCGGTAGGCATTTCGGTGCAGGGAATGGAAACGAAATCTGCTTTTTACTGAGCGATTCATACTGCGCTGTATTGACCTACTATATATTGTGTCTTATCTACAGATTTTATGTTTTGTATGGCGCAGTAATGGGCGCGGACTCAATAACTCCTGCCCTGCTTGCAAAATAGACGCGTGGTGCTAAGTAGTGCACGAATCCAACGGCCTTCCTCTGATCTGCAACGATTTGACACTACACGCGCACTAGAGGGAGCCCACTATTGAAAAAAGGTTTTTTCCGTTTCCATTATGGAACGCGCCTGGCGAAGCCAGGCCAGCTCGGCGAAGCCGAGCTAAAAGAAGGAGGAGAGCTCGGCGTCAGCCGGGCGATCCGACTGGTATTGCTATAGTGAGGAGAGGTTTGATCTTCTTATGTATAACTGTGACTGTAAATGCGTATGAACCAATTTAATTTTTTGATCACTCGCATTGTATTTATTCTTTGAAGTAGTTTATGATGTGTTCCACCAGTTTATTGTAAACTTTCTTTATCCCTGATCTGGTTGTTCCTGTATCTATGTATTTTGTTCCTCTGGCTAATGTCTTTTAGTTTACTTTCTCTGATAATGTTCAAGTTTCCAGTTATAATATGACCATGATTTCTACAAACATAATTTTTAACTGTGTCTGTAGTACAGATGCAGTCGTTTTTGCAAATATTCCTCATCTCTTCTTCATCTAAGTTTTTTAAAAATCTATTATAATTGAACAACCTTTTGGATATAGCATTATCATATTTATAAATAATCCTTATAGGAGTGAAATTCGCTCTGTTATTATTTAAGCAGAATATCTTTAATCCTTGCTGAGTTGACGACTCTACTAAACGGTAGTTCATTGAATATTCCACTTTCGAATTTTAAAATTACATTGTGGTATCTTTGGTTTTCTTTTTCACCTCTTCTGTGTTGAAATAAAAATGGGCTAGTAGAACACAGGATTAAAAACTTTGTTTTGTTCTCCTCACCATATTTAAAAAATTGCTATCTACAGACAGTTTGATAATTTTATTGATCTCTTTTCTACTTAAACTCTTAAGAAGCCTGTAATAAACCATAGGCTCTAGGAAATTCTCATTCATAATAATTTCATCTAATATATGTGTGTACTTCTTGCTATTTTCTTTACTACGCTTTTTGTTTCCTCTATTATTTCGGATTTCTTGATATGCAAGCAGAAGAATAAAGTGTTTTTCTTATGCATTATCGCCAAGTTTGTATTAGTAATATTACCATACCCTTTTATATTATCATTAAGTCCGAATGGAAGGGGGGGGGTCATCAAGAGTTTTATCCGAAACAGTTCTTTGTCCAGAAGACAGGTTTTGTCATTAGACCTAGGGGAGTCTAATATGGTGACTTTTATCCCCTTATTACATATTCGCAAATGTTCATATAAGGGGGTGTGCTTTTTTGATAAGCAATACCATACAAGTGTTCTTTATTGTTTCTTTGTTCATTCTTTGTTTATTCTATCTTTCAGTTTTCTTGTTGTTATTCCTACATATTGCTGTCCACAATTATTGCAAGTAATACAGTAAACAACATTACTTGTGCAACTTACTATCTTTTCCTTTATACGTGTTGATCCTTAGATTAGTAACCTTTGAGATTATGTAGTTATTATCATCTGTTAAGTTACAAACAGTGCAATTTGTGCTACACACACAACTTTTGTTGTTACCGATGGTATATACATATTGTTCTCTCCCCTAACCTTGGTAAAGGTGGTACCCTTATAATAATTTAGTTCGCAGTTTTTGACCTAAAATCTAAGCGCGTAGAGTGTCCAACCTCATACTTCAAGAGAGGAGTCTCCCCAAGGTTCTGGCAGGGCTGCTGCCCCGGGGTTGGCATCCCTTTGTTTCCATAGGACGACCCGTCTGGAGGCTCAAAAAATGACTCCTCTTGCCTTTTTTGACTTTTATAACCCCGTCAGCGCAGATCCCTATTTTTATTAAGTGGTATGGCCCTCTTATTAGATGTTTGAGGATTAGTTGGACGGGATCTAGTCCCTGAGTAAAAAACGGACAGGGCAAAAGAGAAGCGAGGAACCCCCACCCGGGTCCCTCTTGAGCTAACATGTGAAACTAACATGTGACAAAAGATGTGAGTGTAGCAAATACATAAGAACAGCAAGTTAATTTGAGTTTGGAGCATAGACCATTGTTAATTTTTTTCTTTTGATCTATTACCTTTGATGATCTATTTCTGTCAATTTTTCCGTGTAGGTCCCGTGTAGATTCCTGTGAAAATTCTTTTCCACTTGGCCTAAATTTCGCCCAGTAGCTCAGTCCAAGTCTATTTTTGTAGTCATAATTTTATTTTTCTTTTTTTCATCCATTTTTACATCGTTGGAGATTCTCTTTTATAAATGTATAGCTATTATTGCTAATCTATGTACTGTGTTAGAATATATTCCGTAATCACGGAAACAAACTAACCCATCAATCGGTGGCTTATTCTGCAATCGCAGACACGCCAGTCGGCGTCAAAACCAGAAATTCGCATTTATTGCGAAATCACCTGTTATCTCTTTTTACTCTTATCCTATTACCTTCTCTCTTATTTGGAATGTGTTTATGTTTTTATTCATCTTTCTTACCCTATTTATCACTCTATGAGTCGTTATTACTAAAGTTTTCGTTATATCCTTTTGTCTAATTTAATCTTTGCAGTGCAGTCATATCGGTTCTCTGTTTGGATTCTCGTTCCGTGGTTTCTTTCGCTCGAAATTCTGGATTTTAATGGTGAGTTTCATAGATGAACCATATCGTTTTTTTTAAATACAGCTCAGTTAAGTTTTGTATAACATTATGTGTATGTGTAAACATGTTGCGGAATCTCCGATCGGTGATTGCGCAATACTCGCACCATTAGTTAACTGTCATCCAAGGTCTCTCCCTTTCCTTTTAAGTATCTTTTATTCTTTTCTTATTTGGATTAGCTTAACAAAGTATATGTTATACATAACTTAATGTGATGCTGATTTTTCTGTGACTACTATTATATTGCAGAGTGTATGTATGTGAGTGCAATACGGTGAATCTCGAACCACTTAGCTCCTTACAGCTACCCGCTAGGAAGCAACACTTCCTCGTTATCATTTATTGGTCTTTGGCTGTCATATCACAGGTATGCCGTATGTTTTGCGTGTTAATTTAGTGCTTACTTAAGTATGGTTTAGTCGATCAACTAACATTACGCTTGTAATAGGACTTAGTCTAACGTAACTAGCGCGTCGCTTTCTATTAAATAGCTGTCGTGAACACTGTTGCAATGAATCACATAGGGCGATAGGTACTTGCTTTGTTATTGAAGATCACGTTGTGTCATATTTTCTGAAACAGTGAGTTGGATATTAGTAATGATTATTCTGTATTACTTATTCTTGTTTTAGTTGTCTATCGATATTGAACCTATCTGAGTGATGTCTTCTGCCGACCGTCCGACAGATAAGGTGACTTTTTTAAAAACATTGAAGTTTATCAAAACATATTCTTTAACGATTGTGAATTTTTTGTTTAGAAGCTTTTGTGATAGGATAGGTAAATGCTCATTACATATACGGACGTTTATTTTTTAGGTGGGATTAGATTATTCCACCCGCGACCAAGTGAAACGCATGGAGATACAACAAGAGTATATAAATCGTACTGTTATGTCTAAACTAATTCGGGTGTTTTTTGTTCCGAATCCTCAGAAGTCGCCCGTCAAGGAGGTAGCCGCTTTTTTTGAGGTAAGCTTTTGAAGTTCAAAGGTATTCACTCCCATATCTGGAACTTATATTGAGCTAGTAATTACTTGATAGTGTTCGCTTCACAGATACGATAATGTCAAAGACCCGTACCCATTAAATTGGATAAAGCAGACAGGAGGCTCCTCTGACATCATGTGTTTTAAGGTGTGGTTGTATTTCTTCTAAAGTTCTATTTTATTAAATATAAGTATTCAGGCTGAAATGACCAGCTGCTTCTGGGATTACTTTATAACTAGCGGTCGCCGTCTTTTGATAGAATATAATCGTACTAATCGTTGTTCTATCAAGGTTGAACGTGGTCATACCATTCAGGTCGGAGACCTAGAACACCTAAGGTAATAATTGACTTTTTGTTGCCCTTAATTAGTAGAGTTGATTAAACTCCGATTTTAGTTTGTACTTGCGGAAACGAATAAGGGATATTGTTCGGAGAAACAGCTCAATGTTCCTGATATGCTTGATTCAAGGAAATGCTATGTGAGTATGTCAACAATCATGGAGAGATACTGGTGAGTAGATTGAAGTTTGCAGTTGAGTTATCTTATTTTAGATAGTTATCTTATAAATATTTATAGAAGTTCAAGTCCACCCGAACTTGCAAATTGAAGGCAGCGCCCGCGTTCATTTGTTGTTCTCACGCCCTCTCTGGATCTAGTAGCTCCCTATGAGGATGGTGGACGTGCATGTTTCGCAACCCAAAAATGCGACGGAACAGCGGCGTCCGCCCGCAAAGAGCCGACGGCTCCGCCCACCTGCCGACCACGCCACCCAACTTCATTTCTAATGGTTGCCTGATGGTGCGGTTGTTCCATTGCTGCTTCTCTCCACGTGGAGTGGTGAGAGTGAGGTGATATGGGAACACAGCTGATATGAATAAGTGGAAACTCATGCAATCACTCCTTCTCTTCGCCTTAAGCGTACAACATACGTTTGTTCGTATGAAGACCTCTTCTAAGGGCATTTTGCGTGTTTTCTGTTTGATTTTTCTTCACTAATAGGCTTCTTGCTACCTCGCTGTTACTACCTGAGCCGCATACTCATAAATTTGAACGCGGGCGCGCCTTTTAAGGCTGGGATGGGCCCATCCAGATTGGAATGGTAATCCGATATATCAACTACTAACAGCAGCAGAAAAACGAGAATATGATGTGAGCTGTTTGTAAGTTTATGTATATCTTATTAATATCATACGCTATATAATTTAATTTAAGGCTGGTCGCGTTAAAATGGGGGTGCGCTACATTGGAGGCAATTTGACTAACTCGTTTGACATTCGTAATCATTATACGTCGCCAATCTCATGGGTTGTGAGTCGAATGTTATTGATTACGTACTACGTAATATTCAAAAGGCATGTTATTCAATTTAGGTGGTTGTAACGCAGAAAGAGGAGAGAGCAGGCAAGATCTACGTGGCGGTCCTACAGAAGGCTGTGGCGGCAGTTCCTAGGACAGCATTCATACGCTCTTTCAGTACGAGTAAGAGCGAAATTCGCGGTCAAAATTAATTAAACCGTCTGACTTATAGCGCCCTCGAAAGTCAAGGAAAAAAGTGTCTTTTGGTTTTTGTCGCGCCTTGCAGATTCACGCAAGTTTCCGTCAGAAAACTTGCCTCCAGGGATAGCTTGACCTCTTGAACCAGAATATCACATTTGCTCAGCTCGAAAGTGCCTGAGTCGCGAGTTCGTCGAAATCTAGGGTTATGTTGACATGCATGATTACAAGTGTCAGTTTATTTGGTGGCGTAGCGTTACACTAACGATCATACGATCTGCCATAGAGCTGACCTGACGCTGAAGGGAGATCACCTTCTGCTAAGGTTCAGCTCCAGAAAGGCGCAGCGCTCTGTGTTAACGAAAAGAATAGCCGTAATGATAACTCGTACGAAGGAGCATCAAACAATCCAATTATGCATGTCTTTTCGATTTTGATTAGAAAAGGTGCTTCGCAAATCGTCACCTAATGGCGCCAATTAGCGGCAGGCCTAAAAGTGAATGTCATGTCCGCGATCAGCGCACCGAACGACCCCATATGCAAGTTTACACCTTGCTGAAACGAAAACGTTTTAAACGAATGTCATACTCGTGATTAGAACGTCGAACTACCCTTCATGGATAGTGTTTCACCAGAAATTTTTTTTGTAGCAGTGCGTTTGGCATCGTTGTCCGCTGTCGAGAGAATATACCACTTTCGTCGCTCGAAATGGTGAGATAACGAAGCTAGAGACGCGTGAGCTCTGCAAGGTGCAACCGCGTACTGTAACCAGGGTGCATGGGCATGAAGATTGTGCGAAAATGGCACGTTGTGAGTACGATCTAAAAGGCTGTTTCAGCCTCATGCAATATGAGGCTGAACAACAGCCTCGCATTACCTACAATTTTGTCTTAGGATTCAAAATAAAACTCCTCGTTCGATAACCATGTATGACATGCAACTTGTAAGAAGGAACACAATCGAAACAGCGACTAATGGTGATCATTGATAAGCTAAATTGGTGAAAAAATAGCCCGAGGTTAGCGTGTCAGGCCCCAGATGTGCATTCAATGAATGGTGACGGGGAAATCATGAAAACATGTACGACAAAACAAAGCGAAAGAAAGATACAAAAAAATGCGGAGCCAAATGAAACAAGTGGATAACCAGGCGACTTATGTCGTTCTTATTCGGGCTACTATCGATCGCAACGTTGCGACCGCTTTCATTGGAAAAACGTCATTGGAGCGCGGATGTTGGGCCTGCCAACGTCCTGGGGTCTTTTCTGGGGAGGGGTTATATCTCTTGCAGGGCGCGGCTTTTGAGGAATGGTTAGCAGCATGCAAAGGCAATGTTCCTACTATTGCGTTTTCTACTCAGTTGCAATCTGAACAATTCCCCGTTTGTGGGATATTTCGGATGGGTCTCTGATAGGCTAGGGGTAAATGGTAAACGGGTTTTTATGCTTCACACAAGGATTACTTACTTCGACCGCACTTTCAACAGTATTAAAATCGTCTTATGAACGCCTATCTTTTCTTTTCCATATTAGTATCAGCTGCTTTTCGTAGAGACCGCTCTAGTTTAGGAGATATTTTAGATGGGTCACGGAAGCGCTACCCTCTAAACCACCCGAAAAATCGACTCCTCCTGTGCCATAGTGAGGATACAACTTCGGAAACTTTAACGTGCCCTACACACATATTTACGCTTCAACGAAGTGAAAGAAGGAGCTCGCTATCACTGTCGATTTGGTCCGGTGTGGGCCGTTCATTATCGCTCACTCCACGACAGAGTGGTACAAAGGTTCTCAAATTGATTTAATGTGGCCTTTTATTCTATGCAAGCAGATGTTTGTTTAGGGTTTAGAAATGACAATACGCACGATACTGTTTGAGACGTATTATTTGGTCATCTACGTACTTAGGTGCGCATGCTACTAACTGATATTTTAGTTACTTGTTTCCTAGTTAATTTATTTATTCATTTATTTATATTCGTTGCTATTCTTGATATAATGCTAATCAATTTTTTATTTGTTTGTAGTCCTATTCCATCCGGGTCTTGTGCAGCTTTCCGTCCGTTTCATCAAACTTAGCAATGATACTTTTGTACTGTATGATGCCTAGCGAGCCTACTTTTGCGATACTTCCCACGTCCCCCGCGGCCAAGTACGAACTCCTTTCTGAGGACTTCCGCATGAAAAGAGGGCTGTAAACGTAGCAGTTGAATCTGTAAAGAGAATACACTCATAATAATTTTCACTTTTTTAAAAAAAGTCAATGACTTCCACAGCTTGCCACTCTCACATGCACCACCTGCATCTCACTGAAATGTCAAAGCATTGCCCGGCTCTGAGTGACCCTCGAGATTAGCCCCCCCCCCTTTATGGGTTTCCGACAACGACTTACGACGGAATTGCGCGCGTACATAGCGTTGCGTGGAGCGTCGTGGAGTGATTTCCTCTGGTCTTGCCGCTAGAATCCTGCTGATATGAGGCTCATGCTTATGATGAACTCGTCAACAGCGGACGCGTCAACCAACTTGCCAGGGGGAGGGGTGTATGCTCAGGTGTTTCCAAACGTTTTTTTTTCGCTTCTTTCTCTACTGATGACTTTTTGATGGACTACTGGTTCATGACTGAGCACCTTCTATCTGCTCACTTGATCGCGGGATTGCCTTTCAAAAAATAAACAGCCCAAAGAGGCACTGCCCTCGAAGATGAAGAAATGAGTTGGTAGTAGTGAAGAGTTTCCTGCGTTGTGGCTCAGACTATGAGGGACCGCTATGATTTTACGATTTGCTATGGATTCCTTGAAACCGGCTATACTATGAGAGCAATAATATGGTGTAGCCGATTGCAAAATATGACTATACAATCCTCCAGAACCATCGCAACCCTAAACGGGAACGTGGCTTTCTTCTCCACTCCACTCCTCTCAGCCACGTGACAAAAACGTGGGACATACTACTTAATGTGCCATACTTCAATCAGAATAACCATATTCATAAGTTTCTGGTTTGCTAAGCTAAGTTTACAAAGTATCTATTAGGAAGATGAAGTTCATCTACAGTACTGGAGTGTACTCCGTCATTGAGCGCATGGATTGATGTTTGAGAAGAACGCTTTTCTCAATAAGCAGAACAACTGCAGCTGCTATCGCTCTACTTCAGAATTTCGATTGCATCTACATATCTACAATAGGCATCAGCTTGGCGTATTCAACTTCTCTGAGGCGCACAGTGAATTCAACTTGCATTGAGAATCGGGAAGGCAATTCTGAGCTTAACTTGTTTTCCACAGACTAAGTGATACTTACAGTCCTCATCATTGCAGACCGGTGGGGCGGGTGAGCCGCGCCGCGTGTGACTCGGCTGTGATGACAGTCGCGTCACAGCCGAGTCACACGCGCCGCCCCACCGGTCTGCAATGATGAGCACCATACTTATATTCAATCAAGTCCGAGCTCTGCTGCCAATCGCTCATTCAATACAATCTGGGAGTCCCTATTTCAGATTGACCTTTCAGTCTTGTTCACTAAATGAAATTTCAGTTTCAGTAAATGAGAAGTGCCCAGTTTTCTTGACAGTCACAACTTTCCGTAACTAAGGTTCGAGGTACGGTCGCTGATCCAGGTTAGATAGACGAAAATATGGCGTGGGAGGCAGGGCACATTCATTGTTGGCGGTTTTGATTGAGTCATAGCCCCTTTCTCTTTTTTTTATCAAGGGATTGAGGGGTTAGTACGACCCCAGAAAGTTCTCTCCCCACTCAAGCCTGTCCTGAGCAGCGGAGGGGAATATACAGGGGGGGGGCATAAAAAGTCATTTGCCTCCATGACTTCCAAGGCGCTATAAGTTACACTTTATTAAATTTTTATCGGACATTTTTACAACCATATTAAAGAGCACATTAAATACTATAATAGATACTCCCGCCGGCAGCCTTCTGGAGGAAGGGGCTAATCGAGAGCTTCGGGCAGCGCGAAATGGTGGTACCGGGGTTGAGCGAGATCGTTGATTTTCTCCGACATGTAACCACTTGCCTGTTGAGCTTCCGTCCGAACGCGTAGTAATTATGAGGGTGATTTAAAATTCAAGACGCCCCGCTTAAAACACTAAGATTCTTTTTCCAGGTAGCCCCACGTTCTTCCATTCCAAGTAGGCCCGGAGTTATTCCAAAACCTTTGATTCCATGATGTTGGGGTGGCACCCGAACCTGGTAGCAGCACAAGATCTCCAAGAAGGTACGGGCGACCACATGTAGGGAGGATATTCTTCTCGAGTTACTTGATGTAACCGCCAGCGCTCACCTTCAGTCGGGGTCTACAAAGAAAATATCGGTCTTCCCTTTCCAGGTACCCCGGTCCATACCATCAACTCGCGCCTCGGCGAATACGGTGAAGATGATGTCCTAGACCGTAGCGATAGCGGACGTTGCGCCGTAGCTGGCTCAATGTGGGAGGTCTTGCAGATCAAGAGTACTGACCTCCAGGTAGCTATCTGTGGATGACTTCATTCAAGAAGTTTCGCAGCTGTTTGGAGGCGACGTGAATTCCAAAGGTGTTCTCCACTCAGGCCGCGACTGGAGATGACTTCATATTTTGGTGTACATGAAGGTGAATGGCGGCAGCCGGCTCCTGCTTATAGAGGAAGATCTTGGGTATCTTCCACCCTGGTACTCATATCCACTTCCTCTGTCTGGGCTACGAAAACTTCGGCTGCATATTGTGACTTCGCCAGAAGTGACTTTTTTTTGGCCCCTGTACCATGGAACGGGAAATACGAAAAGTCTGACAACCTCTCTACAAAAGGTTAGAATACCTTCATTCCAGCCCCCCCGCCTTTTATAAGGTCCGTTATCCAAGAAAAATCAACTGCCGAAATAAATTTTTCTGAGCTCAAATACGACCCCCCTTGCTGGGAAATCCCCAACAACGATGTGCCCTGATTGGGTGGAGTGTAGTCCGCGCGAAGAACATTGTGCCACTTTCACGGCAAAAAGCATTGCAAAGGAGTGGCGCTATAGCGCAAGATAGGTTCAGCGACGCTTCCTCCTCTCAAACGACTCCGCCTCCAAGCTCCGCCTTCAAAGCGCGCCTCTCAATGAAATAACGAAGTGGCAGATAGGAAAGCATGAGAAATCTGTTACTGATTACGGTCAGAGGGTTCTTATCGGGTAATCAGCGGTGCGGATGAGGGCGTAGAATTGAAGATGGTTTTATTTAGGCACTGACAAGGATCGGAATTCCATCTAGGGCAGTCTAGTTACAATGATTTTTTTGCTTTTTTCTCCACTATCGAGTTTCTCGGAACTCTGCGGTCTACATGCAAGCCCCTAGTCCTGTCTGTGATGTCGAGTGATCGCGGGCTTTGCCTTGATCCTACTTTTGTGAGGAAGATGAAACAAGTAAAGCTTGAGAGCCGGTGAGAGGTCCAAGCACAGGAGAAACTAAATGCTTCAGGTAGTGATAGGAGGCCATTTCTGTAGGCGAAATGAGCTTTCGAGACTTAAAATTGAAAAATTAATTAGAGCTCCAGGAAATCTGCAGAAACTGCAACAGTTTCACGAAGAGATTCGCTGTGCGGCTGTGACATCTGCATCACCGAACGCGAATGGCGGAGCACCACAATGATCCACTTGCAAAGCCTCATCCGCTTCGAGTTAGTGTATTGCCATCAAGATCTCATAATTTAATTCGATGCGCGGTGTTCCCGAAGGCGTTCTTCTCCTCATTTGTTCCGCTGAGAAGCTTTGCGTGCTTTCCTCACCCTCTGCCACTCGTCGCCTCCTTCCCTCCTTCTCCCCTCTTTATGACACCACCAGTCGACAGCCGCCCTCCATTGTGGCCGTCAGAGCTGGCAGGCTTTCAAGCGCGTACTTCGTGTCATTTCGCTCTCATCGCATGTGTCTCAGGACATTTTCACTGACCTTTTTTCCTCGCTTGGAAGTAGTCACTTTCATGTGGATTTTCTTACAATGTAGCGTTTTTTTTCGGGTCTTAACGACAGTGTTTCTCATTTTCGGGTCACTGGAAGTACGCCCTAATCCCATTGCCCGCCGTTTGTTTATTGCTTGTCTCCATTCGTCTGCTAACACCGGAAAACTTGCGATTGTTTTTCTACTTGGATGAGCTTTTCAGCGGATGAGTTCCTGGAATCCCTTCCTGCATTTCCAGTCTTCTACAACTATGCAGTTACATTTTCTAATTTTGGTTCTGTGACTCACTCTTCAGAACGCTTTTGTCCATAATGAATCTCCATTTGAGAGTCCTCTCCGAAAATCGTTCCTCTCTAGACACATTTGAACAGAGAGCCCATTTCGAGGTCATTAAGGAGCTATGATCGAGCTTTCACGTAAAAGTTCGCTGCTTAATGGGATAGTCTAAGGGCATCCAAGCGCATAACATAAATTCACGGGACAGGGGAAAGTCCACTTTCAAGATTGTTAGAGAACCAATTTTCGGCCTCATTCAAACTTATCGGCATGTTGCTGACACCTGTATCAAAGAGTTTCATCGAAGGCGTTGGAGAGGCATTTTACACTATTTCTCAAGGAGACCTGGGATTCTCCTGGCTATCGATTGATCGCTCCATTGCTCATCATCGTTTTTAATCAGGGTGAAAATCAGAGCACCTGCTTCGGGTCTCTCTCTCGTCATCCTA
>MU913392.1:18985-31053 GCA_036418165.1 Cooperia oncophora | reverse complement strand
GGAACCAGCCAATGACCAGTTGAAGCAATACCGTAAACTTCCTAGCACTCCCCGTGTGTGGAGTGAGTGGGTGCCCGGAGTAGCGTGAAACCTTCTTGAGTCAAAAGTGCACGGGAACGGGGTTGGAGTTCAGCGATACACGGCTACCGGCTCTGCGCTCTGCTCGTTGCGCTGCTCGTCCAACTGTCCAGTCATTTGCCTAACCATAGCCAAACGCGCTACTTGCCTGCGACCTCTTACTTCTGGTTGATCTCTAGCGTGTTTCATTACGGGGCCTTGGTAGCGAAGCAAGTGCTGAAGATAGCGCGGGACTATGAAGAAAGCATTTGGGTACCACTAACTTACAGCCCGATTTCCGGGCCTTTTGTGCGGAGAAAGTGGCAAGCGTGCTTCCATTCCAACTAGTGCCCTTCGATTAAATGTGTTGTCACCCAATCCTGTAGCAGTACAAAGTTTCCAAGAAGGTACGGGCGACGACATGAAGATGGGATATTCTCCTCGAGTTGCTCGATGTAGCCACCAGCGCACACCCTCAGTCTGGGGCCCACGAAGAAAATATCGGTTCATCCATTCCAGGTACGGCCGGTCCACACCATCAACCCGCGCCTTGGTGAATGGGGTGAAGATGATGTCCTGGACCGTAGCGACGTTGCCGGAGCTGCTCGATGTTTGAGGTCTTGCAGATCAAGAGTACTGGTCTCCAGGTAGCTATCCATGGGTGATTCCATTCAAGAAGTTCCGCAGCTGTTTGGAGGCCACGTGAATTCCAAAGGCGTTCTCCACTCAGGCCGCGACTGGAGATGACTTCATATTTTGGTGTACATGAAGGTGAATGGCGGCAGCCGGCTCCTGCTTATAGAGGAAGATCTTGGGTATCTTCCGCCCTGGTACTCATATCCACTTCCTCTGTCTGGGCTGCGAAAACTTCGCTCATATGTGACTCGGCCGGAATGACTTTTTTTTGCCCCCCCCCCTGTACATGTTTCAAACAAAGGGACCGTATTGATTGTAGTGGTCATTGGCAAGTGGGAAGTCACACACAGTCCGAAATGAAAATGTGCTGGAATTAATTGTGCAGCCCAGCGGACCCTGATCGATAGGCAAGCCTCCGGGTAGTTGACATTTATTTTCATATATTTGGATATTTTTTGGTCCATTGAGATCTGATTTCGGGTGACATTTCCGCTCGAGAGTAGTGCCTTATCGTACAAGTTTAATGGTCGGGCGAGTTACAAGATAGGACCATAAAACTGATAACTTTGAGCTTCCTGTGCTTTCGACGTTTTTGCTTGCTCAGCGCGCTGAACTAAAGAAGGACTGCGGAATGACTCATATCAGTCGGCTTATCTTCGATTGGCAAAGTATTCAAAGCGGAATCACTTTCAAGGTAAAGTTCAGACAATCAAGAAACAGATGAGATTACAAGTATTTGTCAGTTAAAATACAACGAAAAAATTAGGGGAAAGGTTAGGTGAACCCTTCTCTTCTCTGACGCTAACCCACCGCGTTAAGACTGCAAGCTCATTGTCAGCATTCCGAAGAGCACGGAGTTTATCCAGGCGAGGCAGAACATCCATACAAATTGCGAATTATTGTCGATCCGGTCAGATCCAGGTTGGCGAACTATTAGTCATTCCATTTCAAAACTGGCCGTACATTATAGAGAATGGAGAAAACAAGGGGTAGACAGCGGGACTTCCTTTGAAGGTATTACCTGTTGCTGGTATCTGTGAATTTTGGCGACTACGCAGAGATTCTCGAGAATTGAAGATATGAGCCGAGTGTGTGAAAAGTCGGCTCGCCGGTTTTTCAAATCAGAGTCTAAGTTGGAAGTTGCGTGCTCAGATTTGAGCTCGCGCCGGACCATGTTGTGTGTAGGTGTTCTGCGAATGACGGTAGAAATTTGGTTCGGAGCCGTGTCGAAGAAAGGAAAAACTCGTTGCGGGTGGTCCATATAATTTCCTGCACGAAAACCGGATGAGTCTATGCATGAATATCCTGATACAAGAGCCGAACCTTTGTTCTGATTTGCCGCCGAACTGCATCGCTGCTGCAGATATCTGATATTGTTATGCGATAAATGTGGTAGGGTTCAGGGGTGGGCATGGGTACCAAGTTTCTTATAAAAGCACGAATGCATACCTATTCTGTGCCTCTAGCTAGTAAGTGTTCC
Source organism: Cooperia oncophora (assembly GCA_036418165.1). Lineage (NCBI taxonomy): Eukaryota > Metazoa > Nematoda > Chromadorea > Rhabditida > Trichostrongylidae > Cooperia > Cooperia oncophora. The sequence goes on along the minus strand of MU913392.1, from coordinate 28,880 downwards.
AGATGAATGTCATGCGACTGTGAGTAACGCATCGCCCTAGAGGAAATGTGGGGTGGTCTTGACTCGAGCAAAATCTCACATAGTCAATTTGGATGATTGCAGATGAGAAGCCGGCCGAGTTCTACCATGAAGGTTAGTGAGGGCGCAAGTGGATGATCATCATAGCAAAGGATTCCCACACTGTGGCTTTCAAGCGGCTCTATACAGAGAATCCGTCACTGCCCGCTCTGATCATCTCGCTCTCTGACTCTTCCGGCTAGTTCATTCCCGTCTCGTCATCGTGCCAACACACCCGTTACTGTTATCAGTGCTGAGACAAAACAATACTAAGACCTGGTTCAATGTGCCATTCGCCAGTCATAAGCCATGTCGCGATAACTGTTATTGTTGAGAGTATTTACTCTCAGGCGACGCTGCATGTTTTGTATTTGGCCGGATAATTGGGCAACACAGCAATTTACGTTATTTGCAATTTGCTTGCTCAGCGGTTGAACAAAGAAGGACTGCGGAATGGACTCATAATCAGCCGGCTTATCTTCGATTGGCAAAGAATTCAAAGGGGGATCACGGTCAAGGTAAAGTTCAGACAATCAAGAAACAGATGAGATTACAAGTATTGTGTCAAGTTAAATACAACGAAAAAATTAGGGGAAAGGTTAAGTGAAACCCTTCTCTTCTCTGACGATAACCCACCGCGTTAAGACTGCAAGCTCATTGTCAGCATTCCGAAGAGCCACGAGCTTCAACCAGGCCGAGGCAAGAACCATGCCATAAAAATTGCGAAATTATTGTCGATACCAGCGTCAGACCCAGGTTGGCGAACCTATTAGGTCATCCCATTCAAACTGGCCGCTACATATAGAGGAATGGCTAGTAAAGCAAAGGTGGCATAGAGCAAGCGGCTACTATTCACGTTTGGAAGCTGATTTACCATAGCTGATGTATCTGTGAAATTTGGCGAACCTAGCCCCAGAAGAAGTTCTCGAGAAATTGAGAAGCCCGAGTGGTGAAAATCGGCGCCGGTTTTTCAAATCAGACGTCATAAGAGGAAAGTGCGCTGCTCAAATTTGACCTGCGCCGGACCATAGTTGTGTGTAAGGGTGTTCTCGAAATACACGGTGGAAGATTTGGTTCAGGAGCCCGTATGCTCGCGCAATAAAAAACTCGTTGTCGTGGATGGTCCCATAATATTCATCCTGCACAAGAAAAACCGATGAGTCAGGCACTGAATATCTGATCACAGAGCCTGGACCTTTGTCGGGTTTCCCCGCGAGACTGACATCCCTGCTGCAATTACTGTACGTGTTATGACCGATAAACTGAGGATGGTCAAGGGGGTGTGCGCATGGGTACCCAATTTTCTTATAAAAGCACGAAATGCATAAACCTGATTCTGTGCCTCTAGACAGTAATGCTTATTCAAGCATTGAAATGTCATTCACGACTGTGAGAACGCACTCCGGCCCCAGATGAAATGTGGGTGGTCTTGGACCTCGAGCCAAAACTCACAATCGTCAATTTGGTATGAATGCAGATGAGAAGCCGCCCGAGTTCTACCATGAAGAGTTACGTGGGCGCAAGTGGATGATCATCATAGCAAAGGATTCCCCACTGTGGCTCTTTCAAGCGGCTCTTACAGAGAACAAATCCGTCACTGCCGGTGCATATTGCCACCTTTGCTCGGCATAGTATTGCTCGTCATCGTGCCAGACCCAGAGTAACCTGTATTGTAGATCAGTGCTGGGACACAAACAATACTGAGACCTGGGTTCAATCGCCCCATTCGCCCGTCATAAAGCCATGCGATTACAACTGTTCTATTCAGTTGAGAGTACTCTCCGACGGCAGACGCTACAATGTTTTGTCATTTGCCGAAATTGGCAACAACAGCAATTTACCCACACTTGTTGAAAAATCGAAGGTACCAGAGGTCTACTAAAGGCCCTTGGGGCACACCTGAGACGGGTCATTGCGTTGAGGAGGCGATTTACTTCAATCGTCAAGCTAGAATATCACTTTCTATCGCATTCTCCTCTTTGCCCTTTATTCAAAAAAAAACAGCCCAGTTTGGAATGGGATTGACCTAATATTAGACACGGTATCTTTGAAAGTGAGTATGAGGTCAATAGATGAGATACTTCCCAGATGAGTAAAACATTCATACAGGGGCAATTAGAGTACTGCTGAGCGTTTGTTTTTTTTTATCCTTCTGTCAGCTGCTACTGCCTCCTAAACTCTTCTCAGCATTCTTTCCGGCGAAGAATATTCTTCACTTCATTTTTTAGGTCCGCTTTCTTGTAGCACAACAATATAAGTGACCAAGGAGCCAAGAATTCATGAATATCAACACGAGCTTTTTTTGGAAGTTTTTCAACAATCAAACACATTTATGACAAGAAACTACTCAGAAGCGTTGTTCCACAGCCACATACGGCCCATCACTCCCATCACTCTTGAGTGTAAAATGCGTTAGGAGCTTGTCATTACCAGGAACCATCGCTGCGATCGACTTTGTCGCCCATGCTGCGTGAGCGGCTGTGTAGCTCTCGCACGCGATTTCTCTCGGAAAGTGCCTCTGCGTCTCCATTCACTGCGCGCTCGTCCGATGCCGAGAATGAGCGCAATACTATATGGGGCCTGTTGGGCGGTCGATCTGTCCATTTCACACTGGTAAATGAGTTATCACTTATAAATTCGTATTTGGACCTCGGTCGTTTCAGTCTCAACGGCGGAATGCCTTTTAGTGGCGAGGTGGGCTGAATCACTGTAAAGAACTTTTTTCGAGCAAATGCTCTCCCGATGAGGTCAACTAGGGCATGCTCTACCGTGCCTCCATATTCCTTCCTGTTGGCTATTTCTTAGCGAATCTGCTATTACCAGCCGAAGCGGAAAATAAATCAATTTTAAGCTGTGCTTCCGAAAGGATATTTTTTTTCTTGTGTTTGCGTATATGGTTCCAACAGCTAGCTCTTGTAAGTCTGAACTGTTAGGACACCAAAGATCACGGTCCGCCCTCTGCTAATTGTATTCGCTGGATTGTAGCAAATTGAGAAATGTCAGGCCCCTATGGTTACATTTCTTCGAAAAAGCATAACAGTCTTCAGAGTAGTACATTTAAAAGAGGGAAACCTTGCTGTAAAATTACAAGCCTGGGGTTTTTCCAGCCTACTGATGTTATCTAGAATGCTCCACAGTTTCTAAAGCATTTTTGAAGTGGTTCACTGTTTGACACCCATGTTTTTATTCATTGTCAATCCAATACCATGACGTTCTTCAATCAAACTTTTACCAAACTACCACAAAGTCTTCTCACTTTTTCGCGGGCTTCCTTGTTCGGTAAACAATTTATGTACTCGTTGTGGAAAACTCTAGAACTCGAAATGTCCACTCTTTCTGCACTAGTGCAAGCAAACTTGTGAAAAATTTCAAGTATGGCAGTAGATCACATGCTCCTGTCGGAATGAATGAAGAGTTATTCGATTCACGCCGATTTATTGTTCGCGAGTGTGCGCCGTGCATTCGACTCGCACGCGGAGTTAGATCGTTGACTCAGCCTTTGTAACTCTACGGTTTTAGCTATAGTTACACAGATAAATGAATTCCGTGGCGAGCACTGGTAGCATTTGATCACTATCCCTTGCTTCTAGTTATCATCAGGCTGTCCAGGAAGGTTACTCTGGAAGTCGATTCTAGTCTTCCTGCCTCACCCTCTCTCTCATCACTGCCCCGCCGCAGCTGACAACATATTTAGAAGGGTGGATGTTCCATTTTCAAGGAGTAATGGAATGGATGAAATGGGATTTCAAGGATTTTCAAGATCTGTAATGAGCTCTTCGGATCCAACCACGTCACCATTCCGAACGGATGAAAACTGCTTCAGACACAGATGACAAAAAGTAGTTTTTCTTCTAAATTACTATTAAAAGCTCAAGCCTCTCCCACGTGTAGAGCTTCCAAGAAGAAATTGTTGTTTTTAAAGAGAATGCGACGCAATCAGCAAATATAAAATTCATTCTTAACAAAGACAAGATCACATTTTATAGGCTCCTGTGGATGTGTGGATGGTTCTTCAGTGGTATGCATTGTATCCAGGTGTAATTTGAACCTGAAAGTAGTAAGCGAGTACTGCAAAGAAGCCTTATCAGTCCTGCAGAAAAGTACCGTTGGTGGAGTATATGTTGTTGTTCCGTATCCAATGAATCCTCCATGGCCGTAGTTCATTGGCGCATTCCAGTCTGTAAGTTCAGTTAAGTTCTGTAAGTTTCAATTCAGTTCAGTACAGACTTCTTAGGCCTCAGCATATCCCAAAGTCTCTAATTTTTCTCTTTAGTTCTATTTTTTGCCTAATTGGATGCTGATCTCACAACCCTTTCGAAACTCGTCGTAGTTCTTTAACCAGGTATGTGACAAGACAATCGTAATATGCCGCGCTGATGGGCGTGGTGAGCGACACTAATCCAAAATACGAGTTGCCCTCCCTTGCTGATCGGATTTAGGGAAAAGGGCAGGGAGGCCCAGTACGGCCCACCTCTGGGAGTCCCTCGTGGAGTCGTTTCTCTGCCTGAATTCGTGCAAGTTTCGCTGCTCCACTCGACATCGAAGATTTGCCACGCGTCGTCGCACGGTATGCCGCGCGCGAGTACGCGGCAAAGTGCGATTGTCTTGACACTCTCCCCTCTTACTTCTCTAAATTTTCAAGGTTGAAATTTAAAGGTACCTCTATGGAAGTGGAATCCTTCGAAGTTGACTTTCTCAACGTGAACCTCTCCTTTCAGACCAAGAGCCTGAACTGATGCAGCTGGGAATCGATGGTGGAACGATGCCAAGCGATGGCCGTTGCAGTCAATCTAAACTGCTGTTCACTTACAGAATATCCGGTTTATGTATAGAGATGTCTTCAACAAGTTTACTGCTCTCGACGACTCGTGCCAGCCAGCCACCTGCACTTCGCACCTCAAAGTTGTAGAGGACGTGACTGCATACTCATTTAAATATAGCGGCAGGTGCCATTTTGGCGGAATATTTCCATTTTGGGCGTTTTATTATGTCTTCGCGCGGAAAGGACAGGGTGACAGTTGCCCTAAATCAACTATTCCACGAAAAAGATCTGCTCAGAATGAGTACGCAGCCACGCCCTCTCCATCGTCGTGAAATGGAGTGTATCTGTACGATCTTGAAATTTTCACTTATGGTACCCATTCTCTCACATAATTGCATTCTTTCTGTTGTAACTGCTTGAGATCTACGTTATAAATCGTTACTTCCTCCTTCGCTAACTCATCCTTTCCTTTTCAACTATCTTATCCAGTTCTTGAAAGGCTGATGTTCTGAAAAGTGGCTTAACTTCTACTTCCTCCCGCTAACGCTGACCCGCATCATGGCGAGGTGAGATGACGATGACCTTCTCCAATCCAAGTCTCCTTCGCGCATGGCCTAAATTTTCGTGTAAGTCGGGGCACCCAAGCAGCGGCTAGAGTGGCAAGAGAGGCGTTACAAGAAGCGTGACTGCGCGATATTTGGACCAAGCTCAGAGGTCCAACTTGACAACGTTTCTTTCTTGCCAAATCAATCAGCTATTTAAATACCCTTGTAATTTGCATGCAATGTAGCGAGGGATGTCCTGAACGGCATTCCCTTGATTTCAGTAAGGACCTCCACGATGACATCGCTCATTTTTTTTCCTTGGAGTTCCTCCTGAGTGCATCCTTTGTGATTTGGATTCAATGCCTCAATCACTGGATCGACGCGGTTTCTCAGGACTGAGTCCTGTTGCCCTTTGGCACTAGCCGTTTTACTGAATCCCCTCTGCGCGTTCCATGGGACAAATTTCCACTTCCTAGAATTCTATCAGTTCCAAATCACATTTTCTAAGTCAAATTCCTAATCCAACTCACTCAAATTCAAGTTCGTCCGGGGGGGGGGTCTTTTTCCATTCGCAGTTTGACGATGACTCAACACCTTCCCAAAAGGAGTATTTTCTTGATAGTTACCTGTTATGCAAATGTAGTCATGAAAGACAGGGCGTGTATGCCAGCCACAACACCCCTTCCCCCCCCCCGCCCAATTGTTGCGAAATCAGGATGGCATGAATAGTGAAAAAGGCGACCTTGACAGCGTTTCAATTCCCCCCCCCCCCCTCCATCACACGCCCTATCTTTTCCGAGATCACGACTGTAACAAGGCAGTAACTTACCCATAAACCGCAGTACAAAAGGGTATCGCATACTATAGGAACATTCAGAAACTGTACTCTATGGCACATATCGCGACAAAATTCTAGAACTTTCGCTCACTCTCTTATACACCTTTTTACTTTCGTACAAGAACAAGTAAGCTATACAGAAACTCATAAATACTTACACCATTACTGGTACCGATAGAATGCAAGCGTGAACTTACATCATAATGGGTGTGATGAACGTGAATGTGCAAGTGGAAGTGTTGGTCGTGATGAAGCGGATTATGGTGGCGAACCTGAAGTTAGTCCAATTTGAATGGCGTCTTCTTTCGCTTTTTCTAGCTCTTATTTTTTAATTCTGTACTGGTAACTGGATACTAGTGGTCGCTTTCAAAACCCTCAAGGTCAGAGTCCCAGAGATCTTTGGCCGTGAAGTGCCAGCTCATAGCTCGACAAATATTGGAGCAGTATAATCACATTTATGAGCCATGCAGCTCAGTAAACACTAACGCACCTCAGGTCCCCACGATCCATGACTGCATGAGTTGATCACGACGGTATGTTCATGATGAAAGCGGAAGTTGATGTGCAGAACAATATGTGGTCCTGAGAGCAGTTCTACGGAGAAATTTCTGAAAATTTTTTTTCTATTTTGCAGCAAAAATTATCCAAATAATACTGCTTACTGTGTAGGACTTACTTGTGATGTCCATGAAGCACTCGACCGTGCACATCAATCTTGCAGCCTTCCCTCAACTCCTCATGGATGGGAATGACACTTGGAACTGGCTGGAAAAAAGAAGAGAATAGCGATGAAAAATTAAATTTGTCAGATAGCTTGACTAGGAAAGAAATGTAAAAAAGGAAACGAACTGGGTGATGGACGGGATGCATTGTAGAGAGGAGTTGGCTTGCAGCAACAATGCTACGACGGCCGTTTCAAGCTCTTAAATGCTCCAGTACGGCTGATGTGACTCATGATTGATAAGGATGACACTTTTTCACGAGCGAACTTAACGACATGCGAGCGGCAAAAAGAATCACTACGGAATCGTAATCGAACGACCAGAAAATATCGACCCTCAAAATGTACCATTTTCTGACAGAACCCTTCCACCCAGATGTTTGGTTGTAGATTTATTAATGGCGAATTTTTTTATTCTTCAGTATTCACACGTTCAAAATCACTTTTATCGAATAGCCGAAACGCGCAATATGTTTCGTAACCCGTGACACACACGGTGTGTCATAACATTGCTCTTTCTGCACCGTTTCATATCGTTCTTTGACATTTAACATTTTTTGGATATGGAGTAGAAATACCATCCGGAAATGAAAAATGCAAGAAATCACTTTATGCGAAATGTAATAAAATGACAGGGAAATCCTCGCAGGACTGCGGTCTCAAAATTTGCACAATCGATTCTTGAGACCATTCAAACTATTACTGACTGTTAACTTGTGATTGCTGTATTCTCATGGCGGCGTACAGACATCATCGTTTGTTCGAACGATTCAGGGAGGTCCTATTTCGTCTCCGGGTAGGAAGGGACGTATTTAATGAATTAGTGCTGAGAGAGTTTTATTGGTCTTTCCATTTCAGATGCGACATACTAGCCCCTCTCACATCCCTCATCACCCTCGAGGACAGAATTTTGGGGAAATTTTAATATTTAGATTCTAATAGATTTGATAAAAGATTTTAATAAAAGTCCAGCGTGCTGGGGGCGTAGACGTGTATGCGAAAAGGGATTCTTGCCAAGGCCGTCCTTACGGTTATAGCGTCGAAGGACCGTCCCTACGCTGGGAGTGCTCACGAAGGGTCGTACTTTTGGTCTCTGGGTGGGGACGGGGGAGCGCGGGGTCGTAGTTGCAGAACCGGAGAAAAATAGTTTTGTTTGGGCTGTTGACCTCCTTTTGGTTTCCTTTTTGCGATTTCACGTGTACATAGCCGTACCTTTCTCTTACGCCCCTCCCTGCTCTACGCTAACCACCTCAGTCGACAGTAGTTCTTTGGAAGAAAATTGTGAGATAGGATTTTGAATGAATTTAGAAAGATGGTAGGTAGGGTGGTAATGGGAAGGGGGAGAGTCGATGAAGAATTTTTCGAAGAGGGTCATATTTTGCGAATATTTCCCAGAGTGAGGTACCGTGACCGCACTGGCACCCATTTCACACATTCTGGTGTTGAATCCTCATCCCATAGTCGTAAAACCTTGGGGTTCCAGTTCTTCGAGAAAAATTGAGTGCAACGCTTCAAACAAGCCTAGCAAAAATATAATGTGATATAATTATTCAGTCCATGTGTGGAGATGTTGCTGGAGCGAGCCGCGGAAAAATAATGCATTTATGAATAAACTACATAAAGCCTCTAGGAATGGGGGTGGTCAACATGTTTTCGAGAAACTATGTTGACACCCTGAAGACTATTAAGCACGAAGAGCTGTGCCAAATGACACTATGGTCTGCTGTGAACGATCGGTAATCCCATAAGGTGTCTCCGCCCAAGCAAACTAAACAGATGGGTCCAGATATCACTTGCGCAACAAACATGCTGTTCTAAGCGGCCTTACCTCACCTAAAGCATCTCCCTCCTTATATGAAAGCCTTGATCTTTCCTAGTGACCCTGAAAACAGGCTTTGAACATTTCCATGGAGCTGAGCTTACAAGGGGGTCTCTCAGGTCATGAAGCGATTCCTTTGAAAGGCGACATCTCCATTTTATAGGAGTCCTTCGTAGAGTGGAAAAGTGGGGTTTACTTACTTCAGGCGTTTCCAAAAATGCCAAAAATGCAGGAAACTCTCCGAGGAAAGAGCTATTTAAATCACCTTACTGTTACAGTGTATCACATGCGGTAGTGGGAACTTACAATTTAAGTGGTTTTGGTATATTGATAAATCGAAACAACGCAAAATTAAAGCAGTAATAAAGTTAAGAATGTAGGAGCGGGCGAACAGCTCTTTCTGGTGAAGTTTTCCCCCTTTTTGGCATTTCTGGGAAGCAGCATCGAGATGGCTGAACTGACGGTGTCAGAACTCCAGCTTTGAAATTTCCATCCTCTAATGCGATTCCTTTTCTTCCCACCTGCCACCTTGTTATACTCCCAGATTCTTCCAACATCCTACCAATTTCCAAAAATTTTCCCAGAGAAACTGGTATCGAACAGGGGGATGTACAAAGGGGGTGAATATCACGTGCGTAAACGGGACAGATAGCCTCCCTGTAAGTTTCTTTCGGGAAGTTTCAGTAGTAATTCCAGTTTCATTCTCAGCTTGGAATGGTTTCACTCAAAGCTAAATTCGACCACCCTTCCCACACCCAATCATGTATGACCCCGAGCGCGATTCTCCCGAGTTCCAGGACCCGGCTTATGGGATCGATCGGGGCAATAGACCTCGTTTTCTTTAATCATGCATGAGGCCCTACAACTGCTTGGAACAGTTTTGTAAAAACTCACTATGACTTGAATTGCCTCACTCTTCATAGTGACGCCCTAGATTGGCGGTATGCCATGATTTCACTAATTGTGAGGAATTTCCAATGGCTGAATGAACTTAACGGTTTCCTTGTTGACCCAGCCCTCCTTAATATCAATCACATCAGTGAGCAGGAATTTACAGCTCACATTAGTGTTTATCTGTTCCTTGAGAGTAAGTTGAATCAGTAGTACATAGCGCAATACCTTGGGAGACGTATTTTTCATCCCCACACTACCC
>MU913392.1:3194-18885 GCA_036418165.1 Cooperia oncophora | reverse complement strand
AGCCACTAGCTAGGAGGCTCGCATTTGGTCGTTGTTGGGATAGATAGTATGTGCCTTGGAGAGAAATTTGCCTTTGGGAAAACAAATTCTTCCCGCTGTTGAAATTTCGCGGTTTTTCTCGTTCACATTTGCCGTATACCCCGGACCAGTTGGTGGCGCCCTCAGAGTTTTATACAGCTAATATTTCCGATATTTAGTTGAAAAAATAGTTGGATGTTGACGACAGACGACCTTCCCCTCCCCATTCAACGGGAAATTGTTGGGGAAAAAGTAGCAAACTTTCGTAAGGCTGTTAGGAAGCTGGTTATGTAGGAAAGTGATGGGTAGGTGTTGGGAAGGGGGTGGGGAGGTCGTGCCGAGACCCTGTTTCGGGTAGGGGGTCGTATTGACACCGCCATTTCCCTCACCCTGTACCCTGTCAAGCGATCAACATGAGGAATTTCGGACCTTGTAAATATGCATCGCATGGGAAACTCTCTGGGGTGATGCTGACAGTGGCAAGGAAGCATTCCATGAGCTCTAACGACTGCTCAATCTTTGGCATGAATCTCTGAGAATAACATGATTCACTAAGCTTTCAGTGGACTCAATAAGGCATCAGGTTTGATGCTTATCTGTGAGAAAAAGAATGTCGAAATTGGAACCTTGAATTGGTTAGACCGTTGTAAGCATTTCTAAGTGGAGTAGCCTCTTGCCCTCTACTTAGCAACTAAGCCTGTGCGTTTTTAGCTTTTTAATCAGAAGCAAAAAAGAGAGGCTGTCGAAAATGCTCAATTTCGTCGACCTGACACTCCAGTTTGAGCGCTTAAACATTTGTGGAAAAAGAAACTCCAAGAAAACTAAGAGGAATTCAACAGAGCAAGGGATTTACTGCAAAACGGTATGAAACTCAGTGGCAAAGCTTTCCGTCTTCTCAGCTCTTCCGAGTGAGGGAAAAAACGTCATTTTTTATGGGCCAACAAAGTACTTTATCGCGTGTTCGGTAAACCGATCCAGGAGCAGTTCTCAGTTTCAGGATGAAGGCTGCTCTTTTCCTGCTCCTCATTGGTGTGACTGTGACAGTGTTGTGCCGTAAAAAGCACCACCACCATCATCCCGTATGTCACACGCCTCCACCAAAGCCGACATTCCTAAAAAATGTTGGTTGCAAAGCTCGCGCAGAGTATTACGACATCATGTTCAAATGGGACGAAAAAATCGGCAAAATTGAAGAAGAAATTGCTCAATGGGCAAAAAAGTATCAAGTTGTGGTAGGTGAAAAGGCTTCGGATTCATGGTATTGTTATCATTGTTATTACTAATTTATTTTTTGAATATTTTTGTTCTTGGAACCCTCCTACGACACAATTACAATTATTATCATTATTATTATTATTATTATTATTATTATTATTATTATTATTATTATTATTATTATTATTATTATTATTATTATTATTATTATTATTATTATTATTATTATTATTTATTTTATTATTATTATGACTGTTATTACTACAAGAATGCTGATTTATGGGTAAAAGTGAACCCCAGGCGAGAGTCGAATCCACACTTCACGCTTTCCCAGCGAGTGCGCGAACTGCGGCGTAAAGCAGCAGTTGTCATTATAAAGCAATTATTATTGTTATTATTATTATTACTATTATTATTATTACTATTATTATTATTATTATTATTATTATTATTATTATTATTATTATTATTATTATTATTATTATTATTATTTTATTATTATTATTATTATTATTATTATTATTATTATTATTATTGTTTGGGGGCCTTCGAGATTTGCTACATATTATTATTAATGGAAGATAAAGTGTTCCATCCTTTCTACTTTAGGAACAACTCGAGAAGTTCAACAATAGGACAGAGAAATTCCGAGAAGAATTGAAACACAATGTCACAACTCTTGTGGCCGAGCTCCCGAAAGCTGTTGAGAAATTTCTGAATATAACCCAGAACAAGAATGTGACGCGCAAGGAAATGACGAGGCAGCTCCGCGATATGGAAAAGGAAAATTTCGAGGTTAGTGTACGGTAGTTCACAACCTCAAAAAGGAATCTGCCTGAGATGAAATTATTCAGCTGTTTGGTGTGGTGAAGTCAGCTTTCCTGGCGTTCAAACCGCACCACTGTCCTCATCATCACGATTCTATCAGCTCCGAAGAAATTGTCGACAACTTCGTGGATGATTCCCAAGATGACGAAGGTCCTGAGGAAGATTTTGATCCTGTCAAAGAGCTGAAAATAATGAAAGGATCGAGCATTTTCGACATGTTTTAATGTTCTAAATGAAGTTTTTTTCCAAATGATATTCTACAAAGGCTTCCGCGTAGAGCATCATCCATCGAAGAGTTGAGTAGTTATCAATCACGTTAAAGTTTAAACTAAAAGGGAGGAAGTGGCGCGCTACTGCGGCCGCGGACTCGTTCCCTCATGCACAGCAAGGAACAGGAACTTTGGATGCGGGCTTACAGCTTGTCCTTAAGCCCATACTGACCTTATCGGTAGAGTCACGTCACGCCAGTCTTCGCTACCTTAAAGCAACAGGCGCACTAGAAAGACGCAATGGTTGCTCCACTCCCATCTTGAGATCACCGTTACTTTAATGTTTCTCCTAAGGCGCAGCTTTAATGTTTTTCCCAAGCCGCAGGTGTAGCTTAGATGCTTCATCAGAAGAGGATTAAGGAGGGTTAACGAAGCGTTCTCCAAAATACATATGAGATGTTTATAAGGTGTCAAATAACACGCGCGCTGAGGGTACCTGTACTTGGGAATTGTCAATGACATCTGTGTACATAAGCCTGAACAAGAAGTCTTATTTGGTTGAACAACGCCCTTCGTAAAGTTTTAAAAACATAGCACAGTTTTATATGCTCTTCCCAGGGCAGGGCACCGCTTGTGAAAAACACTACGGATGAATCGCAATTTGGCTTCTGTGGCGGTAGATGGTTTTATGCGCCCGAGAAAATCTTTTTGGTAGTCAATTTTCTCCAAGTCAGGTGCTCAGAGAAGGGAATATCGCAATGGGAGGGTCGTATATGGTCGACGGGGAGGGGATGTTCGCAAAAAGTTTTCGCCCTGTGAGGAGTCTGGAGACGGGGGGAACGTACAATCGATCGGATTGTACTATCCAAAATTTATACAAGGTGATGCTGTGTGTCGTGCGTGCAACGGTGGTTTACCAGTAATTAGGGATTTCCCCCACAAATGAAACACACGACAAAAAGACTTCATGTTCAATTCATGTTTAACTCAAAACAATTCAAAACAATCTAATGTGGAAATAATGGAGGAATAGAGATAAGATTTGACTTACGATGAGACGAGGCGAATGGTCTTAGAGCTCTGACCTTAAGGTAAAAGATGAATCCATGCTACGGTGCGCGACATGACTCCTGCCCGGAGCTCTCTACTCTGAAGCCGCGGGCTCCCGGGCATCCCTTTTATATAGCGTCCTTGCGCGGGAAGAGTATGTACGTTGATTTGAAATGAGTGCGACGGGATTTCGATCGATACCCGTTGTAATTGGAGCGCGATTTGTTGCATGCGCGTCCTTGTCGACCAGAGGAAGCTCGTGAGTCATCACGACACTGTGCGCTGTAATCCGAGCGTGACGTAAAGTTCAGCAACGAAAAAAGGCTAGCCTTTTCTAGCCTGCCCGATCTGAAGAACTCATAGTCTAGTGATTTTTTTTCCACATTACGCTTAAGAAAAAAGTCATCAAAGGTTGTGGAACTCAGAAAGGACCGTCGCTTAGAATAGCGCCCTGCTATTTGTCCCTCAATGCCAAATAACGGCACGGCAAACCTTCTCATTCAGCAAATGTCTTCAGTCATGGAGTGTACCCAACCAGTTATCTCGTCTTATGTGCGATTTCCCCTGCTACGAAAAAAAATCTCATTGATCAAAAGGGGATAAAGGTTATTCTCAGCAAACGCTAAAATCTTCCTCCAGTGGCTTAAAATCAGACACTCTCGTTGAAGGTTTCTCAGCTGCGCCAGGCCCTGTTATCATCCTTGGCGACTCTGTCGCACGAGATCGAGGGCAACAACGGTAAGGAAGATTCATTCCGTAAACTCGAGACTTACGAAATTACGGAGATGTAAGTAATGCCACTGCTAGCTGAGGTGAAAAGCTGAAGAAATCATCGATTAAAAGCGCTATCATACATCACAGGTCAATCTCGCTGTTTTATACAGACCTCTTGTTACCTTGCTTTGAAGACTCCTGACTGCCTTGTTTCGGGACTCCTGACTGCCTTGCTGTTCTGTGCTACTTTTCTTGTCCCTGCTGCTTCTCTTACTTTTCTTGTCTTCACTGCCTTGTTCCCTCCAGCTGCACTTTTCCCCTCACTGCCTTACTTACTTCTTCCTTCCTGCTCCTCTTCTTTTCCTTACAATCTTTACTGCCTTGTTTCTCCCCGTTGCTTTTCTTCTCCTTACTACCTTGCTTCTCTTGACTGCTCTGCCTTTCCGACGGTGGTTTGCTTTTCGATGACTTCTTGTGACTTTTTCCTTCTTTCCAGATTTCTTGCTAACTTCCTTCTTCGGTTCGGGTTCTTTGCTACCTTCCTTCTGCCATGGAAGCGACTTAGTGGACGAATCCTATAGCTTTTTGACTGCCGGTTCTGGCTTTTTGGCAACCGCTTCCATAGCAGACTCTGCAGCAGCAGGTGGTACAGCAGAAGGCGGTGCAGCAGGCTCATCTTTTTTGTCCTTGAAATATAGGCTGAAAAATACGTTCAGTGCTTTTTATTTAATAACTGTACAAACGAGAGGGCGTGTGCAGGGGCGCTAATTGGAGGTAGCAACTTCTACCTTTTGTTACCGGACTAGGTTGGCACGCCTTTTCGTTTATAGGGGCACCTACAGGATTACTATAGTCACAGTATCTCGCACTGACCGCCAATGAGCGACATTATTGTAGGACAAGTCCGCGATCACTGACATCTTATGATATCGCGACGTTTCCTGATGGTGAGACAGCACAGCTCGCACGATGGGGACACCTCAGAACGTGGTCCTATTTGGTTTAGGGGGGGTGACTACTCAAAAAAGTTCTTTCCCATGCCCACCCCCCCCACCGCTCCGTTTGACAGCAAAAAAAAACGGAAATTCCATGGAAGACTTTAAGAGGTTGGGGAAATACCACCAGGATGGCAAGATTGTTAATAGATTGTGAAGGGAGAAGCCGTAAGCAGAGATGGAATGGGGGGGGGTAGGGTCTTATTTTGCAGAAGTTTCGCCAGTGAGAATATGCTTCGCTCAAGAAGACATTGGCAAGGATACCGTACAATTTTCCTCGTTATTAGAATGTTATGTGGAAGGCAAGCCTAAACTTTTAACGGACCTGGGCTGAAGCCGAGCCACAATTTTTTATAGTACTGTAGGATCAGGAGGCAAACCTTTCCCATCATCATGTCCAACTCCTTATTAATTTGCATTGCATTTTGAACATATTGGCATAATGCTAGAATAGTAACTTCTCGGTGATTTTTTATAAATAATCGGGAAGGAGCATGGAGAACGGTTCACCTCATCGCGTTTCATCATAAATTCGATCTTCTCAGCAAGGGCTTTATGAACACAACCAACGGCTGTTCCATCTGGCAAAAAGGTTACCAAAGGGGTGGAGGATTGGGCTGGAAGGCATTAGATTCTGAATAAAATTTACAGTACAGAACTGCAAAGATGTTGCATCCCTGTGGAGTAAGCCTGTTGATCTACATATAGGAAACGGAAGAAAGGGCGCTTGCCACGGCGAGAACGCGCTGCTTGCTGAGTGAAGCAGCAGCGGTGTGGCGGCCAAACGTATAAAGTTGGAGCGGTCCGCTTTCGCAGTACCACAAGCCTATTTTCTCCTTAGAAATACAGTGTTATTAAATATGCCTCACAGCTTTTTGTCGTGTCCCAGAGCTGTCATCTGCCAATGGATCATGCCCTGCTCACATGTCCCAGTGTTCGGGCGACTGCCAGCGAATTGATCGCTTTTGTTAAGAAGGGCCGTGGATAGTATGCCTACCGCTGTGCCCTGGCTGTTACGTTCACATGGCCGCGTCGCAGTTGCCACGATGCATAGGGAGCGTAGGAACAAGGGGCCCTTGGGGAAGATAGTATACGGTCTCAGGCTTGGTAGCGTGAACCACCTTGAACAGCAACGACGACTGCAAATTCTTTTATCAGCCCCTATCAGTAGTTATCGCTTCCAGTCACCCATGTGTTCTCATCTCACCCTCTATATCACTTGCTGAAACGCATGCCTCGCTGATGCTGTGACCTGCGCTATGAATACGATGACCTCACCTTTCTAATGCCCTTTATCGAACCTTATCAGAAGCTTGCAGTTTATTTATTTATTTTACTTACTTATGCACACACAGGTGCGCTTCTACAACACTTAAAGGCACATTCCGCGATAAAATAAGGCTATGACCTCTCAAATGTGTCGGACGATCCGGAAGGCGATTTTTGAGGCTGCGCTACTTTCAAAATGTGAAAAACGGCAAGAACTCCGCTAGAAGCTGACTAATTAGGCCCATGCACCCCTCACCGGCTGCTAGCTACTAGCTAGTAGCCACTATGTTATCTTTCTCTATAACATTTCGGACTGCTTTTTCTGCTGCTTTTCTCCGCTAATCAGATACTTAGCACTTTTTTGTGCCTATTTGAGTCGTTTCCCGCAATTTGCGGTCGCTAACTGTGCCTTTAAGTTATACTCAATCAAATAAATAATCAAATAACAACTACGATCTTACTTAACGCTAAACTGAAGGAACAGGCAATCGTCAGGATAGCTAGGAGACTCTCCAGTCGGAATTTCGCTAGAAGAATAAAAGAAATCAGCGAATGAGCCAGCTCTTGAATACCTGCTGGGGACCTCTGCCTTGGGTAACTAACCATTGACTCGATGATAATAATTTCAGCGGCGGACAACGCTAGGGAAAACGTAACTCCTCGACGAGAACCAAGCATGGGATCGGGAACTGAATTTCCGAATGTTAGCTGTTTCCTACCCCTGACAATTCACTTTCCGACCCGCCAACAATGACTTCCTCTCAAGCTAGCTTCTATGGCTGATAGCGACCCCAGGTGTACGCACTCAGGTTAAAAGGCAACATTACCGACTGAGGATTTCCACCCCTAATGCAGGCTTAGTTTAGGTAAGATGTAGTATAAATGTGGTGTTAAAACAAAAAAAAAAAACAAAAAAAAAGAAACGAAAACATAGGTATAAGACACAAACATAGAAGCTTGGAGCACAAACAATAAAATAAAAGAAACAAATAGAATATGCGTATCGCGCTTCTTTTTTTCCTCTTCACGGTTTAAGTGCGCGATATGAGTGGAAGGGTATTGCTGAAGAATAGATGGTTGTACCTCACTGAAATGATGAAAACAAGTGACTGAGGCTGGATTTAGATAAGAAGAGAATCCTAGGTCTGAATGCCAAGAACGGATAAGAAATCAACTCTCCTCAGTTTACTTTTGAACGCACAGACACTCTGAGCCTCGAGGATTCCCTCCGGGAGCCGCTGAAGCCATCTGGACCGCGGAAGAGAGAGAGAGAGTTCGAGACAAGGAAGTGATGTCTCCTTTTCACTGCAACGCTCTTTAGTCCTAGAAAATAAGTACGCTCCTCTACTAGGTCTGAAAGTCCAGTATTTACTGGCTCTCAACTTAATTTCATTCCTGAGCACTCTCAAACAGAAGACAAGGTCAGCAAATACTCGACGGTAGAGAAGGCTCCTTATTTTGAGAAGCAAAAATTTTTCTCTACAGCTGGGCAGTGAACGGAGATAATCTGAATCAGGAAAGCACCTGTACATCACCACTCTTGTGAAAGCTTCCTGGACTTTCTCTAGTTTTGCCTTGAATTTCTCTAGTTTTGCCTTGAACTTTTTATCGAAGGAACTCCAAATCTGGGAGCCATACTCCAGAATTGGAATTACATATGTTCCATAGAGCCTGACATAAATAGACGCTTCATTGCACTTAACGTTTCTGAGTTGAGGAACATTGTACCGTAAGCCTTTTAAACAATAACGTCAATATGCTTGCTAAATTTGAGATTTTTACTAATGTGAATCCCAAGATCCCGCACCTCGTCAAGAATAAAAAGTGCGTTATCATGGAACTTATATTCCAATCCGACAGGCCACCAATATGGAACAGTGAGGTCTTGGATAGGTTGACGGGTATCCCGTTAGATCTCGCCCACTCCATCATGTGCGAAGATGGACTGGGTGAGCGCACGCACTTCGGACTGGTTCTTCGCGAGTATAAATTCCATAAACTTTGATGTCGTCCGCGTAAATTTGCACTTTTATAGACAAGTGAGTTTTGAGTAAAGGCGGCAAGTCGTACGTGTATGCCAGGAACAAAAGAGGTGATAATACACCACCTTGCGGGACACCACTCGGGCACGTGTAACACTTATAGAAAGAGTTTTCGACTTTACACATATTTCTCTACTGCTCAAGTATGAGCGAATCCATGTCAGTAGTGTTTCACAGATAACCAAAACAGAGAGTTTTGAAAGGAGCTTCTCATGATTGACCTTATCAAAGGCTTTCGAGAGGTCAAAGTAGACCACGTCAACAAAATTCCCGTCATTAATTGCAAGGTACCTACGTACACACAGTCAGCACGCTGCTTGTTCGTAGAAGCCCCCGCAGTGAAACCTTACTGTTCAGCTGGTATGATATGATGTTCGTCAAACCATTTCGCGAGCTTATTTCTTATGAGCTTCTCCATCACTTTGACAGCTGTAGGTAAAATCCTATAGGCCTGAATTCGGAGAGAATAGAATAGAAGTCGAAGAATAGGAATCATAGAAGCGTCTTTGGTCTTTGGGATCGCAGTGACTATAACTTGTCACCCACCTATAATTTTCGGTGCTGTCACCCGCGTTATGAATATGGTAACCGCCTCCTTCTAACGCCCCTTATCGAATCTTATCAGCAGCTTACAGTTTTTGTGACCCACTAATGATGTTCTTGGCCCATACCCTATATCATATCTTAGAATCAAGAGCTAGCTGATGCTGTCACCCGCGTTATGAATATGGTGACCTCCCCCTTCTAACGCCTCTTATCGGATCTTATCAACTGATATCACTTCCTGTCACCCACCAATAGTGTTCCCGTCACACTCCCTACAACACTTCTTGAAATCAATGTCTCACTGCTATTGGGACGGGCGCTATGAATTTCGTGACACACACACGAACACACACACAGACACACACACAGACATACATAGCGGATTATATATAGTAGGATACATGGCGGAGAAAATCGTTCCGGATGAGCGTCTCTGCGCAGCTGCGTTCGGCGCGGCGCCAGCCTGTTTTTTTTCTTTTTTTTCTATTTGGTAAACGGCAAGGTGATATCACGTCACTAGTAGTTGGTAGTTTTTCAGCGGTTATAGTGACTTATGCGCTTCAACCCCTGATAAGAATGGGTTTGCACCTAATCACACCGTACGGATGGCTAGAGCATATATTAGGTTGTCCGGAAAGTTTTGAGAGAATTTCACACTTTTAGTTCGGAGAAGTGTAGCAAGCGAATGCCCCAACAGAAATTCATATTAAGTGTTATTAAAAAAGAGAATTGTTTGTAGATCAATTCTAATGTTGGTTGTTATTATTCTCAATCGTTGGTATGATCTTACATTACCTGGGAAATGTACGAGCGCGCGCGACCGAAATTAGTTGTATACCGATCGACACGCATTCAGACAGTGATTTCAAGTATGCTTTCCAAATATGCTAAACTGTTCTACTGAACAAGGCTATGGAGGTTGGCAGGGCTGACCAGCTGCCAGGTCAATGATCAAGTACTATACAAACGATGCGTGATTTAACACCACACGTGTTGCGATGGCCTCTTTGGATAAGCCCTTGGTCTCATCTTTGTACATTCGATGACTGGAATTCTTGGCCAAGGACTTGTTTTGCACTATTTTTTTGAAAATGTTCCCTGCACTCTCTACATTCCCACGTAGCTAGGATACCTATTTGCTAAAAACTTGCCCCCTGTGGCTAATTTGATCCCCAGAACACTAATATCACATTCATCCAGCGCAAAAACGCTTGCGTCGTGTGCTACGGGCTTTTGCAAACCCTCGTCCTCTTTGGTCACAGTCGCTCATATAGATGGCGACCCGGAATGCGAACACGATATTTTTATGAGAAATGACTGTAGTTTAACATCTCTATGGTCTAGATAACCTTTGGTTCCAAATTTGCGCTAATTTGGGAGTTTCCTTGTTCCTTACATGCATGACGAAAACAGGGGGATGAGGTCAAAAACCTACATAACTCCTTCAAACACATCAAATGGTATACATCGCACCTCGAATGGCCACTTCGACCAAACATCATTTCTTGGTGAGCCACAGCGCCTATATCAAACAAGTAAAACACAGCGTGGGGACAAACTCATGACACACCGAGTACGTCATGCGGTCCGGAACCTGTGAAAAGTGGCTTGACCTTCAATAACGCATGGCTCATGAGTGAACCGTTAAGGTTTGCCTTGCGGCGACGCGCCGTCACTAATACCGTGTGGGACATTCGCGGAACCGATTTGAAGAAGACGTGACGTAGTGGGGTGACGGTAAACGGCATAATCGCACTCCAGCATCGGCCTACGGCCTCGTCGTCAACTATCATCACCAGCGAGTAACATCTTAAGTTGACTACTATGAACTCAACATGGGAATATCACCACACTATACTCACAAAAGCATCGAATCTTGTATAATAATGTTGATGATGTGGCGTTTCCCACTAAATTTCCGTTGAACTGGAGGTAAAGTCCTGTAAGGAGGAACAAACGCCTTCTCATCATGTTTAGGCACCTCGCAACGTGGGGACATTTCCCTCTACCCGCTTCCTTAACTTTAAGCATTCTGCGCTCGAAATGGCTTCTTCAAGATCTGAGCAGTTGGAAACAGCTTCTGTACACTTCATCAATGTCGTAGCAATTCAATCAATTTGGCACGTTCATTTTGCGGGTCCTGCAGTTACATGCCACATTAGAATGTGGCATTTGTGAGTGATATATACAGTAGAGGCGGAGGTGGTGTAGTGACAAGTGGCGCGCTTACCACTCGCGCGGCGCCGGGTTCGAATCCCGGGTCGACACCCGCCCAGGCCAACCAAGCCTTCTACCCTCCGGGGACGGTAAATTGGTACCAGATTCGTCTGGGAGGATAAAACACTGACTTGTACATCGGCTGGCCACCGCAAGTCATTGTATAGGCCACATCGCATTCAATAAGCCACTACGATTCTGAATGGAAGTAGAATGCGTGCCGCATCCCACAAAGGGATTGATCAACGGCGAAGACTTTATCCTTTTATCCTTTATATACAGTACGCCTCCAGCAATGAGAAGTATAGGGCACCTTTATACGCAACGCTTCTGACAAAGTACCCTATCTGGGGAAACGGTGGCAGGAGGTGTACGCATTGATTTATGCCTTGAACTTTCAACGGGTTGGTTCAGATAATTCCCGGTTGACTCAGTGGAGCCGTTCTGGTGAAGCATTTTGGCCAGCTTTTGGATTTGACCCCATCAAGTTGGTTGAGTATGGCGAGACTTTCTACATTCCTTACAGTGATTGACATCTGAAAAGTGATTACACACACTGGAGATCAAAAGGGTTCACTTCGCTCTTGAATGGGTGATTTTGTTAACTAAGTGTACATTATAATAGCCAGCATTGTGCAAGTCATTCAAAGCGTTTCGAATTGAAACATCTATTTTGCTTCCTTTGAACTTCGTCAGGTGCGCGCCTGATTTTCGATTATGCAAAATACGAGCCGCTTTCATACTTCGCGGTTGTGCGATCGTATGAGCGCGCGTCTTCAGGGTAATCGTGCCGGGACCGCGCGCCGGATGCTCAAGTGCGATTTTGTCGTTTACCTTACGTCCTATAGTATGTCGAGTCAATTAGGTAGCACATGCTGTGCCTAGTTTTTGTGTATATGCTCCGCCTAGTTTCGTCGCAAGTGCTTCTTTTGAGATATAGCCCTACCAGTCGGATCCAGATAGAGCCAGCTAAAGAGAAGGAGGAGAGCCCGGCTGACGCCGAGCTGTCCTCCTTCTCTTTAGCCGGATTGGCTTCGCCAGGCACACTTCATAATGGAAATGGAATTTGTTCATTCACTTAGCTACTCATACTGCGCTGTTTTGATCGTATCGTAATAGATGGAGCAACCCACGCGCGAGCTCACGTCCAGCTGCCACGCGAGCTGCTTGTGCAAAGGCTCGGAGTGTACTAAAGACTGCATTATCCCAGGGTATCACGACCAAAACTACATCATAGCCTGTTACTTTAACCGTATTAGCTTGCAGTTTGCTAGCGGTTGCATCCTCCTCTCTTACTGCGTGCTCTACTCCAGCGTGCGCTTTGCACCCTCCGCCCCCCCCCATCTCACTGTTCCCCCCTTATCCAACCTCTTTCCCTGCTTCATCACCCTAAGCGTGCTCAGGTCCGCAGACGGGCAGGGGAAGGAAGCAGATCGCACAGGTCACTTGGTAACCCCCTCCCTCCACCCGCCCTGCCCCGCACGAGCACACGTCCAGCTGCCACGCGAGCAGCTCGTGCAATGGCTCGGAGTGTACCGAATGGTTGTCTTATATAGCGGAGGCTGTTATCAAATCAAAACATTGGATTGATACATCTGCACCAATCGGTTTCCGGTTTGTTTAGCGGTCGCATTCTCCTCCCACTAACTGTTCAAACCCGTGAAGTTTGAGGACGGACAACATACAATACATACATAAAATACATACATACATACATACGTACAGACCCAAACCTACACACAAAGTTGGTGCTTTACAGAATAGAAGGAAGGCTATGGGAAACGGAAGATTGGATTATTACCTCATGAGCAAAGGCGCAGAAGAGGACGAAAAGCAACTGAGCGATCAGTACTGGCCCTCCAATTGCCATTCGCTGGCCAATCAGCTGCAATAAGCCCATGCTTACTACCAGTAGCGCTAAGGCTTTGAAGCGAGCTCTGAAAACAGAGCGGTATTACTATGCGTATCTAGTTACTGTCCACTGCATAAATTAGATTCTTGGTCCGCTTCCTTTATTAATCCTTTGAGCAGTAACCGCATCAAACTTGACATCTTCTTCCACCATCCGCACCCTGGGATCTACTTCAGCGGGAGAGCTAGATATACTCTTATTAGAGTACTGATAATGAGAGCTATAAAAGTGAAGAAGCGATAATCAGCCCTCTCGTTGACCTTATTGGTGGGCCATAGAAACTACAAATTGGACAGTGATATAGTGGGTGCACAGGAACATTACTGCTTGCTAACAGGAAGTGATAACAGTTGATAATACTTGATCAGGGGCTCCAGAAAGGAGGGGCAACCGAAATTCATAGCGCCGGTCGCAGCAACGGTGCGACGTTTGTTTCAAGATGTGTAGGGTATGGGACACTTATTGATGGGTGACAGGAACGTTATCACAGCTGATGAGATCTGATAAAATGCCGGTAGCCAGTTCCAAAAGATGATATTATAGATGGTACGGAATAATTACTAGATTCGATAAGAGGTCGTGGAACCGGAGGCTCGCCAAATTCATAGCATGCGTGACACCAACAGTGGGAAGGTGGTTTCCTCTGGCAATATAGGGGGGAGCACTTGGGGCAGTAGATGCAAGGCACGATAAATCGATGCCCGGTCCCAAATTGTACCAGGGGTGTATGTAGTGGCAAAATGACGAAAAAGCGAAGTGAAGCGGTCAAAAACCTGCGAAAAGCCCTTTGGTCTACACTACCCAAAATGCAATTTGGGACGAGTTCGCTGTTGGCATTGTGAGAGTTACAGGTACGGTAAATACGGCTGCATGTATTTACTCATATACCGCAGCACCGCAGCCGCTTCATATCAATCCCATCCCTTCGCTTCATTTTGCACATCGCAAATGAAGCGATACGAGTACTAGCATCAGTCGTGATTGGGCGCGCGGGCGTGGTGCGCGTGGTGGGTTTCAGGTTCGGTATGTTGCTTTTTGATAGGGCGCTACGAGAGTACCTTCCTGGAGAGAGGCGCTGCTGAGTGGAGCTGAACTCTGTCCTGCTAGGTGTGCTTATCTTACTCGTCTTCTACATTTGTCGCGCCAACTGCCTCTAAATTGAGCTCTTTAGCAAGGACCCAACCATCGGGTTTCGCCGGTCTGGCTCTATAAAAGT
Organism: Cooperia oncophora; assembly: GCA_036418165.1. NCBI lineage: Eukaryota > Metazoa > Nematoda > Chromadorea > Rhabditida > Trichostrongylidae > Cooperia > Cooperia oncophora. Next base: position 4,654 of record MU913392.1, on the reverse strand, counting down.
ACCTCCTTTCGCCAGGCTCTGCATTGTGGTAGAGCTACCGTGTGGCTAGTCCTTCGGTCAAAACCCCCAGAGATGTTGGAATGTTCGCGGTCAGTCAAAACGGAGTGGAGAATCGAAGTCAAATCATCGTCAGTCCCAACTGATTATCAGCTAGCATCTGTCTGAAACCAGGGGGTGGATCCGCTCATCCAGTTAAGGCCTGCTCTACATCACACGAAGACTCTCGGAACATTAATCTGAAGTTTATGTCAAAACGATGAACTCTCACTGGGCTACAGCGGATGACTCCGTGCTAAAGGCTGTGACCCGATCTTAGTGAGCTGCTGTTGAAAACTCAGTTATGAGTGGAATTTTTCATCGTTTTCCCAAAAGCAGTTTATTGGGTTGTACATCGACATCTACAGTACTAACTGTAAGTCATTGGTGGATGAAGTCCCGTTGGAATGCCGCTAGGCTCATCAGAATGCCTTGCTCCTTTCCGTTTCCCTGCTGTATAATAATACAGTGAGCACAAGTGGAATATTAACAGTTTATTAGTAGTTATACTGACCGAATATTGACCGAATATATTACTTCTGGGCCCGAGGGCGGCGGAGGTCCGTGGGGTGAGTGTGTCCGACGTCGATGTCCAGCAGGACCGTCCTCCAGTTGCCTTCCAATCCCGCATGCCTCGTCTCCTCGCCTTTTGTACTGCTCCGCCTCCTGTAATCAGCAAGCGTCATCGATGAAGCTGAGCTCAATATCGATTCTTCACTTCCCTAACTCTTACACCTCCCCCCTTTCACAAAAACGTCCGTCCTCGGACGGAGAAATATGAAAAATAGAGAAAAGAAATTGGAAGGAAGTAGAAATTACTCACCGGAAGTATCGACGGAAAGAGCTAAAGAAATAAATCCGGTAGAGAAGAGCGGCTGATGATCACTTCACGGGTGGCTGCAAAGCGGAGAAGGCGATGCCAGTTGGGGAGGCAGCGGAGGGCCTCTACTCGTCCTAAGATAAACAGGCCATGACGGCACCGTGTGAGGGCTACGTTGAGTCGCCGGAGATCGTCGAGGAAGTCGCCAGAGGAGCGATCGATGTTGGTCCGAGTGGTGAGTATGATCACGATGTCCATCTCGTGACCCTGAACAGAATCGACCGTGTGTAGACGAACGCCGAAGCGAGTTGCGCTGCGTTCGAGCATCCGCTGTTGATCCTTATAGAATGTTATAATTGCGATCGATGAAGCAGGGATGTTCTTGTCGAGAAGAGCTTGAACAAGGTCGACTGTGCAGTTGGCTTCTTCATCATTGGAGTGCGACTGTCGTGGTGAGAAAGAGCGGGAACGACCATCCACATCGACGACCACGAGAGGAAGGGACGGGTTCGGCAGAGAAAGCCGCTCTGTCACAAGGGTTCGTTGACGAGCGGTAATCCCGCTGCGGAGTGAGCCATCGTAGACCAGTATGTTGGGCAACTCG
>MU913391.1:0-16084 GCA_036418165.1 Cooperia oncophora | reverse complement strand
GACGTCGCTTGGGACTTCTGACTAATGAATCCGTTGCCCCTCACAAGTCGAGTCCAATCCTGCATCATTCTCTGCCAACCAAACCCTCTGACATTTCAGGGTTAACCAGTTGTCAACGAAACAGCTTGGAAGGATAATTACCCGGTTATCCTGGCTCATCCCGGGGGCTGACGAAATAAGTAGTGGCTCTTCAAAATACTATCTGTACCTTTTATTGAGGAGTGTTTTTAGAGCAGTATGATTTTTCTTTTCTAACCGTACCTCGCCTAGCCCTCGCAATTCATTATGTGGCCCAAATCGTATCCAACTGCCACGAAGATGCCAAGGGAAAGTGGAACGCATGGCGCATCAAAAAAGTTTAATCAGCGGCGAGGGCTCTAGGCTTTTATGACTAGTATGACATCACACGAATGGTGCCGTGCAATGGGTCAAATTCTCTTTGATTCGACCTTCGTGCAGGCGCTTCTCATCAATGAGCTTTACGCTCATGCCCCTACTTAGCCGTAGCAATTTCAGTCACAGATTGCCAGCTCGAGTGGACACTGACAAGGCCAATGAAGAGAAGGAGGGAGGTGTATTCAGCGGGGATGACAACCCGAAACATCATCCGAATACATGCATTTCTGATGGAGACGCAGAGCAAAGCCGCTGAAACGGCGTCAACGAACCGCCGCCCGTGCTCATTGCGGTCAACGTGTCGTCGTGTTGGTGTCGTCGTCGCCGTCGGTGAGAAAGTCGCCTGTGCGACGACAAATCGCCACTGTCGCGTTCTGGCGCGACCATGTCGTCGTCGGTCGTGTCGCAACGACGAGGCACGTTGTCACGACCACCTCTACAACGTCTCGAACCCGTACTTGAAAATGATTCCGTAGAAAGCAGCGACAACGATGACGACATTGCCCATCAGGTAATTACCCATCGCGCTTTACGATTGCCGTGTTTCGTCGTCGTCGTAGCATTTCACACCCCCCCCCCCTTCTCGTTTGCCTTAATAAGACGTTTATAGCCATGTTCTCATTCACTATGCATGACGAGACAAGCATTATCTTCCTCTACAGCCCCAACTTTATCCCACATATGAATGACTTTGGCCCATTTGAGACTATCACCTTCCTCTCTGACGTCATCAAAATGTCACAATTCGTTTTCCGTCGGCCTCGGGGATGGGTCATTTTATGGCTAGGGAGGGGCAACGCCATGTAAAACATGCGTTATTCAACTAATTGCCATAATTTTGTCGTCGCGTGTGCAGCAAGACCCTCCTCAGCGAGCTAGGTCGTTTGACGCGATTTTCCGCCTGATATGTCCCGTATCAGCTGATCGCAGGCAGGATGGGGTGAATTCTGCCATCAAGCGGGGATTCAACGATTTTGCCCATTTAAGCGGATTTGTCGGCGCTTTTGTAGTGTCTGATTCAGTTATGCGACGGCGCCTTTCAGGGCGTGTAACATCGTCGCATCGGAATTGCACCTTTCCGTAATTGAAGGCGTGCCCGAGCGTCTGCAGCGGACGGAGGCTGAGCGTAAATTGGCTAGATCTGAGCCCGATACTGAACTGGGCTCAAAAAACAACCGCCATGCCGTGATACATCTGAGCTGGCTCTTTACGCGATAGCATCGACCCCGACGCGCGCCAGAAATCGAGCCCTTTTAGTCCCGTTTGGCTCTTTTCCGTTGAATTATAATGGGATTTGGGCTTTATGCAACATGCCGAGCACGAAGTTTTTGGACGAACGGCGGCTATTTTATGGGATTCAAGGCAAAGAGTCCCTTTATCGTGTCCCCTCCATCCATCCATTCTTCTTCGAATCCACTCTACAGAATCCTTATCGGGCTATAAGCGGCCTCTAGACGTTAATAGGTTGCTTCCCGCCGCGCTATGCCGCCGCTAGGCTCGGCGCTTTTCGTCGTCGTTCACCGAGACACATAGTGTTCTAGGCTATTAGGCGAGGCAAATTTTCAAGTGTCCATCGTGTGTGCATTCAATCGTCTCAATGAGCCGTTTTTCAGCTGTATTCTGGAGCCCCTGAAATTCCTCCCTCCCCCCTACCTAAATTCATTCCGGATCAATATCGTCGTCGTCGTCGTCGTCGTCCTATACACACACCCACGAAGAATGTCCTCTCATCTGCCTCTGCCTCTGTGGCTGGCTGTGGCTTCCCTGTCTCATCTACATATTTCTGTTCGTTCCCAGATGTCATCGAGAAGCCAAATTATCTCTGGCATGTATTGTTGTCCATCAGTCATGTTTTCCCGTCACCATGGCTATACGTATGCTTTTGGCTCTCCCATCGCGTGTTTTCATAACGACTTTACTACCAATTAGTAATCACCTGGACTTTTCTCGCATTCGGGCGCTTAGCTGGGTCTCGTCAGATATTTCTAGCTCACAATCTGCTCTTGTCTCTCTGATTTTCCTGCTCTGAAAATGATTTTGACCATTCCACTCCGTTTTTTCACGTTCCTGTCCTCAAAGCAAGTGGCACGATAATTCGACAAGGCGTACAGGGTCGATACGCCTGGCACGAAAGAATATTGTGCCCCTCAATAAGCGCTACGTGACGCCTTTCTCAACCAAGAGCGCCGTTACAGCGCCTAACCAAGGTGAAACAACGCCCACCGCAACCGCCCCGCCCCCAGATGGCCGAGCAGTCACATCGACGCTGGTACCTCTACCGCTCCATGAAGTACGATTGATAGGAAGTGTTGCTACATAGATATGAGAACATATACGTGCAGCGTGTCTATGAAAGCGTTTGTTGGCACGATGCCAGCGGGAAACTCGTCCAAAATTGCTCGTCCGATGCCATGCGAAACGTTCAACTTCGCTTCTCCGTCATTTTCCCACCACATCAACACAACTATTTCTGAACGAGTACCCGGACTATCGTGCCTTATACCTTTAAGCGATGTCCTAGTGAATTTGTCGGAGTTTCCTGTCAAGAGAAGGCACTTGTAGCTTCCTGTAGTCCTTATTAGCTGTATGAATTAGTGACGGTACCGAGAGAGTTCCGGATTAGCATTTCCGAATTTCGGACTACTAGAGAGGTTCATCTCGCTGACCTAGAACAGCTATAACTTGGTTTTCCCGGGGGATCGAATTTCACCTAATTTTAGTCCACTTTTTCCGATCCAGGGGAAATTGAGCCGTCCAGGTCTATATGGTTTTGAGTTCGGCTTCTCGACCTCAGGGCCTGATATCCATCACCTAGACACCTAGGCTGCGCTTAAACTGAGAGAGAGCTCTGGTGCTTTTTCCCGTTTCTATTCTGAAGTACCTAGGAGAAGTTCCTCTTCAAATTGCGGAAGTTTTCCATCCAGTAGCAGGCCAGAAGTAGGGGTCTAGCTTCCCACAGCTTTCTGCAGTCTTGCAGTAGCCGTTTGATTGAATTATACCCAACAATAAACGAGTTTCGAATTTCGATTTCCGGGTCCTCAGCTCCTAGATGTATTCACCTTTCTGATTTTGAGCGCCCGATGCTCTCTAAATTTCCGGGTATCTCTACAATGGAAAAGTCTCTTTCGAGCTGTTCTTCTTCTGGAAAGTACACCTAGCGTCCCATAGTGCTGTACGAGGCGGGGCAGACTGGCCCTACTTACTACTACTTGAGTTAATACCGAATCACTCACGTCTTCCGATTTCCGGACGAATTGCCGTCGTTTTCCGCATAACAGAGACCTGTTCAAAGTTCTGGTAGTTGGCGACTATAGCCTGGACGGTCCAATACTTGGCGCGCGGTATTCCTACCAAGGTGAAACAGTTTCAGCCAATAGTCCGTAGGGTAACCCAATCTTGCGCACGGATTCCTAAGCTGCGAAATGTTGCAAACTTCGCTTGTGCAATTTTTACGTCGTTCTGTGCTGATTTTTGCGAAGCCAGGGGCTGAAGGCCTTAGCCTGGGGGGTTAGGAGTCGAGCGAGATAAGGGGTCCAAGCAAGGATACGATATTAATTCTGAATTTTGAGCTAGGGTTTTCGCCTTCTGAAAATCCTTTTGGGAGGTGGAATTAATGGGCATCATTCGGATTTAGGCAGGATTTTTCTCAGCTTCTGCTGGTTTCTTCCATTCTGATCTGCTCCCTTACGCCACGATTCTCCCAGTACTCTGCGGAATGCATATTGGAGCAGACTACTTTGTGAGATCCATTCACTTGTTACCGTAGTACACTGGTGCGGCCCCAGAGTGCAATTCGCACGCGGATATGCCTTTGGACAGAAAGAGTGGTAAGGTTTGCTCGATTCCGCTGTTCACAAGCTGTGCATCACGAGTGCTCGGTTAAGCCGTGAATTTGGTGTAAACGTTCTGTTTATTTTCGTACAACAAAGGCGGACCCGAGGCTCGACATTCGATCGCAGTTAAAAGGGAGCTGAGCGTTGGATGTGGTTAATACGGCTTTCTGCGGTTGCTGTGTTATCCAGATGTGTGGTTCCCTGTCTCCTTGCTCGAGTCCTTCGGGTTCATCTTCCAAGCTCTCTCTGGCTAAAATAATTTCTCTCGTAAAAGCTGCCCAGCCGCCACAGCTTGATGGCGGCCTGCTTTTTAACTATGTCTCGAATAGTGGAGCGCCACGAAATCGCGCCCGCCTAGTGGCGAACCGGCAGGACCGAGCTTCCGCAGTTCTTTTCCTGTACCGACGCCGAAAACGATGGTCGGTCTCTTTGAGACCCTTTGAGCCCACTTGCTCCTGCCCTCATTTACTTCATAGTCGCCATCAGCTGTATTTCTAGACCCATTATAGACTATTTCCAACCCTGGCCCCTCTGTGTCGTCTGCTGGCGTGAAGAGCGCCAGGCAACGCAAGATCTTTCAGCACCATTAACTTGCCGACTTCTTATGCGGTAGGATAATAGGGGGAACCACTTAGCCTACTCCCACTTTCTCACCGTCCAGCTCTTTCGAGTCAGTCCTGGTGTCCTGCTCTCCAGCTCATCGCTTGAAGCTGGGCCATAATCTCCGGGCCGATGGTAATTCCTCTTGAAGCGTCAACTGTCCTATCTCCACTGGAGTGTACCAGACGTCCATGAGCATGCAAATACCTTTTTTTCTTTGGGGTATTTCTTTCGGGGCCTTCCGTCCCAATCGAATTCCCCGCTGGCGAAACGCGTTCCCCGCGACATCCCCTATCTCCCCGTACTTCTATCATGAAGTTCCTTCTGAATGAGCTGGTTGCTATGAGCTCTCAAAAGGGAACTATTGAAAGGTAACCATGAAGAATCCCATTTGGAAGGATTCTCAAGTAATATCTCCCATTAGGCATTCCTCCCATCTCTGTACAACTTGCATCTCCTATATCTGTGTACGTGTGCCCCAAATCCCAATTTATCTCTCTCACTGCTCATAGTTGTCAACAGCGGCAGTACACAACTTATTATAGACTCTCTGGGGCTCTTATGTCCCCACCAGTCCACATCTTCTCACGATCTCAATCATCTCTCATATTCAGTCGTTCCCCCAGTTGTTACCACCACCACCAACTTGATCGACAGCTACTGCAGCCGATTTGGGACCCTGCGATGGGGGTGGAATATACTCGGGCCATGATATTCTCATGCATAGTTTCGTATGTCGCGATGACTTTCTGCACGCCACTTGGCAATTTGTCATTCATTCTCGATGTCTAGCTAGTCATATGCTTTTTGCTTGTCTCTTCTAGTCATATGTGAATATGAGAACCAGGTTTAGCATTTAAGGTTACGTAACCCAATTTCAACAAGTTTCGCCCAATTTTTCGCTGCCTGTGCCACTTTGCCAACAATCAAGCATCGCATTTCGCGGCGGCTACGACGAAACACGCCAACAAGGCGTTCGAAAACGACGTCGTGTCGTCGACGCATGTTGGATGGTGCCGCTAGCTTGCAGAGTCGACAACTATTACCGGTACCGTCGTCACCGGCCACCGCCGCGACGACGTCAGCGCCATCGACGACGACGGCGACGCGTGGCGCCGTAGGGCGCCGTCGGGCGTCGGCGTTTGTACGCCGCGTCTCGATGGCCATTCCGACGCTCACTGCCGATCCGGTTCCATTTTCAGCGGTAAGTTACTATGGACTCTATACATACTTTGCTCTTGTTGTTATAAGGTATACGGTTTGAAGATGGGCGGTGCTCCAAGTCCACTTTCCCCTAAACCCTCGGCCTCTCTGCAACTTATGGGTCTTTCAAAACTTGAACGGATTTATCACTTTATTATAGTGAGGTCATAATTGTCGTACACATCAGGCACAATTTCCTACATACTTAGCCTATATTTGCATTTTGTGCATATTCAGCATTCCATTACACCGTTTTGGCACGATACTTTCATGAATATCGTACACACTAAATAGAATTTAGTCCGTATTCAGCATATATTAGTACCACCAGCGTGGCTGGGTCATGAATATCGTGCACATTAAATTCACTTTCGTATATATTCATCAAATATACCACCAGCATGAATGGGTCACGAATATCGTGTCGAAGCCTCCACATTTCCCCCTGAAACCCACAACCTCTCTGCACTTACGAGTTACGAAGTCGAGAATGTCGTACATCGCACTTTCAATTTCGTACTCCATCATATATTTTTATTACCAACATAAATGGGTCACGATTATCGTGCACACCGAGCACAAATTCGAACTTGTCCTGCATTGAATTACATCACATTTGCACGATGAGGTCACTAATATCGTACACACTACCCACCAAGGAATTTCACATATTAAACAAAGATGTATATCACTAGCACAAATGGGTCATGAATATCGTACCCATTGAGTACAATTTCGCACATGTTCGGGATATATTTATATTACATCATAGTAAATGTAAATGTCGTGCACATTAAGTCCAATTTCGCACATATTGAGCATTGAATTATATCCTTTTGGCATGATACATTAATACCATGTCATTAATGAGTCATTGATCAGTCACTCACTCATTGAGTACAATTTCGTATATATCCAGCTTATATTTTATACTTATATATTTGGATCATGAAAGCCGTAGACATTAGGTCAATTTCGTACACACTCAGCATAGATTTATATCAGCAGCAGTATCGACCATTTTCGTGCACATCAAGTACAAGTTCCTGCATGCGCGGCTTGAATTGTATCAATTTTCACGATTCCGTCACGAATATCGTGCGCATTAGGCACGGATTCGTAAGTGCTTAGCGATGAGTTACAACTTTCAGTTGCGAGGTCATCAGCATCGTGCATATCATTGTAAATTCGTGCACATTTGGCATGTATTTACAGGTTTAGAATAATGCGAGTAAAATCAGTGACTAAAAAACTGTATACCGATCAAATATAACTTTCTCAAATCAATGATATGACACTTTAACGTCTAGTTGACCCATTTTTTTTCTTTTGGCTATACGACAACATCTTGAGGCTCCTTTCCCCGGTATGGGCACATGCAACAACACCTTAGGAGCCCAAACTTGTTCGATTTACGATTTTTGGGAAACTGTTCTCGCAGTCGATACTGACTACTGACGAATCCGTCAAGGGGTGTAAGACTTGCTCACACCTTTGGCGGATTGACCAAGCTTGTGCCACTACTTTCTCTGTGACGCAGCCGCTCGCGGATCTTGTTGTACGCCTTTCAAGTGGCCGGCGATTATGAATTCTGGTCAATTGTGTGAATATAATTCAGGTCTGGTTTTACTTGCGTAGTAGCCAATAAGTCTCCCAGAGGATTTATTACCCTGATCTTTCTCTTTCCCACTTTCCTAGTACGCGCGTTCTAATGAGTTTCATGAAGCCCCGTTGTTAGGCGGGGCTAATTAATGGCGCCGATCTCTAATTAGGAAAGATCGTGATCATTGCGACGCTCTATTAGCTGGCACAGCGGCTCTACTTATTTTTTATTTATTTGACTTCTGAATGATTTCAAGGGGCTCGCTCTTATTCGGGCGCCTTTCACGATGATTTAGTATTATGAACCACCCTACATATGTGACCGATATTCTACGAGAAGGCACATTATTCTTCTAAAGCTAACAATTTCCACCGCTTTTGCCGTGACGCTATCGCTCGCAGCTCCAACTCTCTGCTGGAGGGGATATTTGCAAGCTTTTGTGTTATTCATAAAATTGAAGGAAGCTTTTTTCGTTACAGAAGAAAAAATTTGATAAATCATAAATAATTTAGGCACAGTTGGATTCGGAGGGGGCATTAAATGGTACTTTAATTGCTTGCTAAGATTCTGTACAGGCCAGATTGACCCGCTAAATTCTTGTATTCAAGTGACGCACAGAACATTTTCACAGCTCACAGGGCGTTCACTGCGTCTGAACCACAGTGCAGACGTGTTATTTAAAGTTGAATTGAACCAACAAAGAGAACTAACAAAAGTGCAAAATGCCCCCTCCAAATCGAACAGCGCCTAATATCGTCACCTCGAGAAGATTTTTCTCCATAATTTCTAATTTTTTTTTCAAAATTTGTGAAGCTCGTCAAAAGCTGCTTCAGTTAGTGGCGTTGGTAAGACCACTGGCACCAGAGACCTTTGGGACGCGTTGGGAGAATCGCATGAGGATCTTGACTGGTCGCTGGTGAGGGGGCGTATCTGCCTCCGAAAACATTGTTTCTTGGAGGCAGCTATCAAATCTTTTCGGTTGTTGATTTTCGCGATTTTTTCCCACTTTTCCCGTTTCATTTGAGTCAGTCACCCTACCTCCCCCTCCCTTTCACTCTCGACGGCTGTTGTTTTTTCGAGAGGGGCGGGGGGGGGCGGACGAGCCTACGCAAACTTATTTTTCTTCGAAAACAATTTTTTCACTCGTGGTAGAATAGCACAGTTAGTAAACTTGGGGAGGTGGAATGGGTAGGAGGTGGATCGAAATTGGTGGAAGAGAAAAGGAGCGTGCTGATTGATACGGCCATTGGTCTCCATCCCGATGATCTTCACTATGACTTAGCACTACTCCAGTTTTCTCTGTTTTAGCCAATTGCACCGTATCTTGGTTTTTATTGTTGTTTTCTGTGACGTGCCTCCCCCCCTGTAATGTGGATCGCGCCAACTTGTCTCGCGCCATGCGCCCTGGCGGGAGCTATCAATTCCACCAGGACCACGGGTGGTCTTGGTGAACTCTTTAACAAGTGAATTGTTCTCGTTTGTCCTCACATTCGAGTGGTTAACTACCACCGCTCGAATGTGCACGCTCTTTATGAAACACATCTGCCACCAGTGTGCGCACTCCTACTGGCACATACACGCTGCCGAAAACAGACCTAATGTCCAAATTCTGACATTCTTCTTTGATCTATACTCTAGATGGCTGTCTTCAATGCCACTTTTCCATTCCATTAAGAGCGATTAACATACTTCATATATGAATTTCAGCAAAAGGGCTGTTCCTGGCCCACAGCTGATGTCATCAATCATATTCTTAAGTGCGAAGGTATTAAGAAGACGAAGAAATTCGGATATTCCAGCTATATGCCTCCTGGGCAAAATAGCTGAAATAGGCCGCGCCTCTTGAACCTGCCCTTCGAATGCGGTGTCGCATAGGAGTTATGGGCGGGCTTTCCTCATTTTACCACGCCGCTAATTGGTCTTTCAGCGGTCATTATTACATATCGATTCTGGCTAACTTTTTTCGTTACATGTGTACTATCATATTAACGGATTTTTGTGGATTCTTGTGAAGCCTTGCAACGTCTCTCCGGCCAGTTTCTGGTTTAGGGTACGAGGGCGTATCCTCAAAAGTGTGTAGGATTCAGGCCAAAAAAATCTCTTTCCTTTGATGAAAAAAAAGGGGGTGGGGGCGCAAAGGACAAATAAGGGAAACTTCAATATCGCAAATAATAAAAATTTCGGCCTTCCAACATCTTCGCTTATAAGGGAGCGCTCAAACGCAGAGCTCCTTCTACCATTTCCCTTGATTGTCTGTCTGTATATCGTTCTGTCACCCTTTTTCATCTGTCTGCGTCTGGGCCCCCGGCTTCCTGGCGTGTGCCGTCTCCCGAAATCCATATCTATCTTCATCTATCTATCTATCTATCTATCTATCTATCTATCTATCTATCTATCTATCTATCTATCTATCTATCTATCTATCTATATCATATCTATCTATCTATCTATCTATCTATCTATCTACCTATCTATCTATCTACTCTACACTACCTACCTATTCTATTATCTATCTATCTAACCATATCTATCTACACTATCATCGATCTATCTAACTATCTACTTACCTATCTACTATTCTATCTATCATATCATATCTATCATTACATCTATCTATCTATCTATCTATCTATCTATCTATCTATCTATCTATCTATCTATCTATCTATCTATCTATCTATCTATCTATCTATCTATCTATCTATCTATCTATCTATCTATCTATCTATCTATCTATTTATCTATCTATCTATCTATCTTTCCATCTTTTTTTCCGTTCTATCTGCTCTGTCTTCCTTCTTGTCTTTTGTTCATCTGCCTGGTTCACTCTGTGCCTGTATCTGGGTCTCCCTGTGTCTGTCTGTACTCGCGGCGCCTCTATCTGTGCCTCTCCGCCTCTCCGTTTATCTGACCATCTGTTTGCCCGTCCATCTGTCTGTCTTCCTCTGTGTCTGCCAGGCATTGTCTATCTAATCTGGTGTTCTCTCAATGTCTGTCTCGCTATCTGTCTGGGCTCCATGGAAAAACTCATCCGTGCGCATATGCGGCGCGGTTTTTGACGTCACCTCGGTTGTTCAATCCTCTTTTCTCTCTTTTTTCCTCTTCCTTCTCCCACGTAAAAGTGACTGGACTGCTGATTGGAGCACAGTGGCGAAGGCGCAGACGATCGTCTCTCGCTCGCCCCGCCCTGCCGCCGCGGTGACGTCAAAAAGCCGCGCCGCATACGCGCACGGGCGTGTTTTTCCCTTTCTTCGATCTGTTTGCATATTCCACTGCTTCTCCACCTCCCTATCTGTCCGTTCTACTTTGTGCGCCGCCCTGCCCTTCGTTCATCCGCTCGTCTGCCCACTTCCCACTGTCTCCACTTCTGTCCGCCATTCTCTCTGTCTCCCTAGTTCTCTAACTATCGGACTGTCTCCCTGTCTGTCTGCCTTCCTGTCTGTCCGTCCTCTCCATCTATCTACCTTTCTTCCTCTCTTTCTTCCTGGCATTCTATCTGTCGGTCGGTTCCCGTATCTGTGTGTGCCTACTGTCTTCTTGTCTGTCTGTCTGCTAGTCTGCTTGCCTGACCTCAACCCTGATGTGAGTAAGCTGAATAGCGCAGTGAGACTGCTATGCGGTTATGAACAAAATCTGTATGATTCAATAGCTTCATCCTTTCCTATATTTTTCTGTTCTGCTACTTCGTTTCGGATTAACCTTCTAGGCTGAATCCATTAGCAGCTGCCCTTCTGGCTAACGTTTCTAGAATTACTAATTTGCTTCGCTGTTACTTCCTCGTTCTAAACTTTCCCCTATACTTCCTCGTTCTAAACTTCCCCCTATCTGTTAGCTATGCCTCCATGGGCCAAAGTGCAGCGGATACAAGCCTTTGCAAGTGTCACTCATTCCAAAAAGTACGATGTGTTTTTTTACGGGGCCTTCTTTTGTGGGATGCGCGTGATTGAGAGTCGAAAACAATCCCATGGGACACGATGCGTAATGTGAGCTGCTTAGGCTCTTGTCCAGTCTAAATCTCTCCTCTCCTAGACCTTACTCTACTATCTGATTACTCGTTTACATAATTAACCGCATCGGCATTCCCAACTGAACGTGGTTATTTTTGTTAGGCACACACAATCCCTCGTTTGTCGTTGGATTCCCCAGGAAATCAACGACACTTTGCGCGATTTTTTTCGCCGTCAGTTGCCTGCAATTGTCTGCAGTCACACCCATTTCTCGCTAATAAAAAAATCGTGCGATAATTGATGCCTTTTATCGCATGGGCAGCAGAGTGATGACAAGTTTTCTTTGGCTGTTCTTGTCATGACAAGTGGAAGTGAGCTCATTATTATCGTCTCGTGTGACTTCCAATTAAGGCTTCCTGCTGCACCCCCCCCTGACAGTTACCGTACTTTTTATCTAGTACGCAACTAACTGTGGTTGCAGGTTGAAGGTGAAACATAAGTGTTCATGTGGCAGGATTTCGATCTACTCCGTTGTCGTTGATGGGAGGAGGGGGGGGGTGTTACCAGCTAAATAGTATTTCGATGATATTTTTGAGGCAAGGCACTCCATCACGTTGTGCAACAATTTTGCAGAATACGAACCCTTCGCCGACCAATTTCGCTCCTCCCTTTCCGCAAATTGGCAGTCATAGTACCAAACTTCCGAAAATTTTCTGTCAACTACAGGGGGGGGGGGGGCAGAGGAAAGACACCTCTGTTCGGGGAACGTCCTGCCGCTGGGCGACCCCTCTCCCAGTCCCTCTCTCTGATATCCCCTCCTTCCCCCGAATCCTTCTCTCCACCCGCTGGGATCCCCCAACGTACGACGTGTCCTGCCTCTGATCAACTACCGGAAGTAGTAGTAAATACTAAGCGCCAATTAAGGGAGGGGATAGCGTTGAAAGTTTTTTCACGCCAAATGGGACCCTGGCACAGTTCGGCGACGGGGGGGGGGACTTTGCATCTTTCGTTGCTTCACTAGTTCCGGTTTACAAGTCTCGTGAAACCTGTGAACTCTTGTGAAGCTGGAGCAAGCTCGTCAAGCCATCATGGTAAAACCTGTCAACTCGAGAAGAGGCTGTCTAGATGGGTCGACACGTCGATGGGAAGTAGCAAAAGTGCAAAAACCTCCCCCCCCCCGTCGCCGAACTGCGCTGTTCTACACAACAAAGATTAGCGCTGATTCAGGGCCTAATTCATATCCCACAATCCAGTAGACTTCATATAGGCGGGCCTGATAGACTGCTCAAGTTAGATTCTACGAAGCCTGCGACTCGAAGTTAGCTCTGCTTACACCATACTGCCCCATTTTTTGGAAAGATTTCCCTTGGGGGCAAATTTGTGCAGAATTGCTCCCTGAGGAGAAGCTTTGAGAGGAACCGAGACCATAAACGAGCGTTAGCAAAGAAAAAAAAGCGTCGGAAAATATTGCCCTTACAGTAATGCCTCTTGGGAGCTGGCTTTCATTAGTGCTGATAGAAAAAGTATGATGTTCGGTGTTTCAACATTAATCGATCACTCTCTCGAATGCGCCATGCTTTCCGCTTTTATTCGGGATCGTAGTGACCCTCGAGCCCCCGCTCTCTGGAATTTAGGCAACTGTTTTGCAATAAAGGATAAAAAAGGATAAAGTCTTCGCCGTTGATCAATCCCTTTGTGGGATGCGGCACGCATTCTATACTTCCATTCAGAATCGTAGTGGCTTATTGAATGCGCATAGTGGCCAAACTCATACAGTTGTGGGGGCCAGCCATGTAAGGGCAGAGTCTAGTAGCTCGTATCCTCCCAGGATCGATTCTGGTAACGATTTTTACCGCGCCCCGGAGCGCGTAGAAAGCTTGTTGGTCCTTTCGGTGGGTGTCACCTGGGCATTCGAATCCCAGGACGCGCGAGTGGCGAAGGGCCCCCACTTGTCATTACACCACCTCGCCTTGTTTGCAAATAGTGGCCTGTATTCATCTGTTCGGCGTCCAGTTTCTTAAATTTCAAATTTTAAATGGGAAACCTATTGAAATTGAGTATTTTTGAAATATTTGCCAAAATGTTTTGCGGAATTAGCTCTCCATTTGCCTTCACACATTTCACAGCTCATTACATCCACGCTGACCATGTGGGCGGAGACAATCAACTAGTCGCGAAGAGGAATGAGCGCGAACAGAGCACTGTTGTCATTGGTAGTTTCTGCGGTGCTGCCAACTGCTAACAGGGGTGGGGGGGGGTATCAGCACGTTGAAACAGGAAAAATCAACAATCGAAAATTCTTGAGTCCAGTTACGACCCCCTTTCGAGGCGACGAGCTAGTACAACCCTCTCCTCAACAGGAGTTTTCAAACATTGTACATAGCGCTTGAAACAGGAGAAATTAGCTGCAAAAATTTTTCCTTGAGTCAAATCCACGTTTCCCAACTCCAGCGACCAAATACAACCCCACTGGGGATTTTCGAGCGTACCGCGTGCCGCTGAATCGTAATGATTGACGGAGCTCTTGACCTACTTCGTGACGAGGCAAGAAAATTGTTCGAGGCGAGCTTTTCGATGTCATTTATTGATTAAATCTGAATTCTTCAATAGTTCTTGCGGAACACATCTTGTAAAGGCGAAAACATGATCAAACACGTCAACCATTGTGCATTTCTCAAGAGCAGGTGGTTGACTGTCCCCGCCCACAAGATCAACAGGGATTGTGCCGGTAACCTCAGCATTCCTGTAAATACAAGTACCCTCATGATCTTTACATAAGAACACAAATATTCTATTTTTGGTGAATTCCTAAATATTCATGTTTTTTATATTCCTACATATTGTATTTTATTTGTATTTTATTGTAATACAATTCACTTCCAATTCGGGCTTTATCTCTCGCTCATTATCTCCTTTCCTCCGACCAAAGACGGTAAAATGTACAGCGCAAACGCGACGTAATTCGAATTGATTTGTGGGATTGCGTCGGTTTTCAGGGTAAAAAAACTTGCGAACCACTTCAACACTGCCGCTCCGCACTTTGAAAGCATGTTCAAGAACGAAAACGCCTTTTCAATAGTGCTTTGTGAATTCAGGCAGGTTTTTGTCCGTCGACATGAGAAAATTCAACTGACGAATTGTGCTGCCTGAATTCACAAAGCGCACTTTACCACGCAATTTTCACACCCCCCTACTTCATGAGTTTCTGGACATTATGCATTTACATAGTTCTATGTGTTGCTTGTCACATGTCTGCCGTGGACTTAGAAGAGCTTTGATCTCTCCAGTTCCAGGAACAAGGCGCTGATTGGTTTGGAGGGGGCATTTGCACTTTTGCTATTTCCTTTTGTTTGTTCATGTTGACTAAAACTGTTGTTCATTTTTACAGGTCTCACTTTTGTCAGACCTGTAAAGTCCTGTGAAGTTGCAAAATTGTTCGAGTGATCCACTTCGGTCACAGGAATGTATAGGTCTCAACAAAGTGGCCTGTACTAACTTCGTCAACTACTATTCAGTGCCCCCACCAAGCCGAACTGCACCAAAAAAACATTGAACTTGGAGGGAAAAACTCACTCCTGGAGATAACTCGTGGTCTTGACAGGTCAACTATCCATATCCCGACTATGGAGAGGGCGTGGCTGGGTGCTTCTCAAATATGGCGTTAAGTGCCTTTCTCGTGCAATCTCTCGATTTCAGGCAGCTGCTAACCTGTCTTGTGCTGGGCATTATTACCCTTGTCCCAATATGGCACTATTCCACTGTAAGCGCGAGCGCCGCCCCGAAATAGGTTGCTCGCCTCCCCCCACCCATCCTCAGAATATTGGCCCTATGTGCAAGAAATTTTTTGAATTCTCAAGGAACATGGTGACCTCTCGGCCTGTCCTAATATAATGGGGAAATCTCCGTCCAACTACTAGAACAAGTGGCTTAGTGGCGCCGGTGAAAAGCGGGAATCCGACCCCCCCCCCTTGGGAACCGGATATGCCTCCCGGTTGCGATTAGAACCAGGCCAGAGACGCTCCCTCGACGTTCATCTAGGGCTTAGCGCAATCCTAGCGAAATTGTACCCCTGACAACCTTGGAGGCGTATTTAAAGGACTTTTTGTGCACAACTGGGGCTACTTCCCTTCGATAGAATTACCATACTTCAAATTGATTCGTTCACCCTTTAGCTCCTTCCACCCTTGTGCTAAGCTGGAACTCTTATCCGTTGCGGTCTCTCCATTTCTTCACAAGAATCCTTTGAATGCCCCCTCCAAGGTACAAGGAGTTCTCTGAATGCCCCAATTGCTCGGGGTTTTTAGAACCCTTATTTCTTTTTGAGACATTGATAAAATTTTGTGCGATAGACAGTAGGTACATTACCGGGCCACCATAACGTACTACACTTACCGCAACACAGCTGATATATTGCCGTGCCGCCATTACTGTCACAGAGCTACCGTACTATAGTACGTGCTGCGTTACCGTATCGCCGTTACTGTATTGCAGTTAGTACTGTA
>MU913390.1:7143-29329 GCA_036418165.1 Cooperia oncophora | reverse complement strand
TATCATGTGAGAGGAGTTCAACGTTACGCCAGAGGTTTATAAAATCGCGCATGCTGTGCTTCGACCATGTACTCCACTATGACCCGAAGGCAGCGTTCAGACTTGTAGCGCTACGCCGCGCTACAGCTGTAAGCCTAGCTAAGGTGGAGGGGCCCGAATAACGACCTGAAGAGCGCTCAGTCCTTGGCATCCCTTGAGACAGCAGATACTCAGGACAGGAGACCAAGCAGTCGGGAGAAGTGGTGTCACTAGACCAATTACTCTTCGCAAAGGATAAAAATAATGCTCCACAGCGGACACTGATTGGTTCAAGCGCTAAAGAATAGGTTGTTGATTGTCGTTGTCCTTTTCCAGCATGGGATTTGCTCAGTTCTTCATGTCAATGGAAAATTCCTTTCCATGAAGTTACTTTGTAATTAAAATCAAGTGTACCTATCGAAAGGGAAAGATACTGGCTCAACAATTCAACGTCATTATAGTGGTCAACTCTGCATCGAAACTAGCGATTCCGCACGAGAGAGAACATCTGAATGGTGTGTATCTTTACCCAATAAAGTCACTTTCACGGGCGTGGGACCCGAGTATGTGACAAGAGAATCGTAATTCACCGCGCTGGTGGGCGTCGCGTGCGACGTCGCGCCCGCAAATGACGATGGTTCCAGGTAGTAGATGGCGACAACAGGCAATTCAGAACCGAAAATAGTCATGAATGTCTACGATGACGGGGCATGAAGTCCGGTGCTCCAATCGACAGGTTAACACGAGTTAAGAAAACGCCGCGCCCATCGCCGCGCGCGGCGGAGCGGCGAATTACGATTCTCTTGCCGCCTCCCGTAGGACCCCGTTCTTCCTCCTTCATGGCTGTTGTAGAATTTCAAATATGATCAAAAGTGGAGCAAAGAAATACAGAGTATAACAGTAGGATGAACAGTTATCCAATCAATTACCAATGCAGAAACTTTGGTCGCTCTCAATGAACACAAGTTGAATGGTTGGAAACGTCACAGTGTGCAGCCACGATCCCTGCAAACGATAGTGGGTGTGAAGGGGCGTGGATTGGAGCGCCAGGCAGGCTTTTTCTCAAGTTGTTGCGCACTTCAAGTTCGCATCATTGGTGGAAGGAAGCTGCCCTGGCAGCTCTCCAGTCCACGCACCGTCACGCGACTATCGAGCGCAGGGGCTATGACTGTACGTCTGTATTTGTTCATTAGGATACATGTCCCGTTCAGTGAGGGCATCAGTTTTCTCTCGGGAGCTTCCTGGCCCTTTGGCATCAATATAGAGCCTTACGGTGCTCCTCTCTTCAGCTACTCTAGGACATATTCCGCGACTACATCAGTTGACTGTATAGCAAAGAACCCGTAAAGACGTCGAAGGCGCTCTGAAGCAGGCCCAGCACTGGACTAACACAGCGAAAAGCGGTACACTGCTGTTCGGATTCGAGACCAAGGAGAAAGGATAAGGGAATAGACTGGACAGGCTGGAATCAGACAGAATAAACTCAAACCGACTTTCTTGCGTTCAATGGGTAGGGGTCCCCCAGATAAGCAAGCTACTGACCTTGTTACCCTCCTCTTTTGGCTTGCTAACACTACAGCCGCACTTTTCTTCTCACTGCGAGCCCGCATAGTGGCGACACCTCTTGGTATACACCAGAATCTTTTCCGCGATTCTAGTTCATTTGTCTAGTCAAAGCGTGTGTAAACTCAAGCGCATGACATGTTCGCTAAAAGAACCACCCTGACACTCGCAAGCGCGTCCCAGGGAGGAAGAAGACGATCATGTCGCAAAGCTTGGGTTATTTCGTTACATCCAGTTGTAAGTGTAAATAAACAAGTTGTGAAAATGAACGCATCATTGCTGTAGTTAAGTCCCTCAAAGTGCGCCATTGCACTTTGAACTCCATATAAAATTTGCTGCGTCTGGGCTTAAATCAGCCCATTCCCTCCCTCCGTTATGTCATTTCTACAAGCCAGAAATTTGTCCTCGTTATCAAGCATACTCTGGAAAAAGGTAAAAAAAGAAGCAACCAGAAACTCCAGTTCCTATCGGTTCGTTCATATTTCGAGCCTTTATTTTTTCTTTTATATCTATCACATTTTTTCATTCTTTCGGCTTGATGGGGGCACCAACGTAATCACGGAGTTTGCCAAGACTTAGTGAAATCCTGTGACCTACTAAGTGGCTTGAACAATTGCACAGCTTCACAAGAGCTTACGGATTAACACCTGTGAGTTGACATTAGCAAAAGAAACTAGTGGAAGTGCAAAATGTCTTCCCCCCTATGCCGAACAAAGCCCTATTTCGCATGATTTCCAATGCTGGCCGAGGCACGAGACACACGTGAGAAAAGAGTGAATTTTAAAGTGGCGAAAAATGAGTCCATGCGCGCCAAGGCACCTTCCGCCCCTCAGGTTGTGTCCCAATGCAAACAGATCCCTGTCTGTCTAGGGAGTCGACTGAATAAACGTTGACGTTTTCTCGCCGTCGCAGCCGTAGCAAAGTGTTTGCTCGACGGAAGTGAACATTGAGACATGCTAAATATTGGGTCGGAAAATAATCCGGATTTTTTTCAGGGGACACACTTTATCGTTAGTTCACCAACGCCGATTGGTAAGACGAATTGCTCAAAGGAGTCCGGAAATTAGGCGCCAATCCTTCTCAGTCTCAATAGGCTTATGGTTGGGAGAAGGAGGAACGTATAGATGATAGCGTCGCAACCAGTCGGGCAGGGTAAGGAGGGGCAGAATGAGGCAGTCTAGAGCTGCCTTGTTCTAATAATGGTGAACGGGTAGGGTGAATGGTTTAGGAAGAAAGCAGCCAGAGATGGGGACCCTTTTCCTCGTGAAATGGTTCGACGGCACCAGCTTGGTCCGACAGGTCAAAACTCCGGTTTGACTGCCGGAGTAATAGTAGTGCAGGGAAAAAAGTAAAGTGTGAAATTTGAAAAAAATGGCTTCTCCGTTGTGGTGATCTCGCACCGTCGTGGGGCTTCCTGCTCTTGTTAGACTTCGCTGCCTTCCCCTGTCAAGAAATCTTCTGCCTTTGACACAACTCCAGTGAAGTCCCTCTCACTGAACTCTCCGCATGTTTCTCTTGGGGCTCCTCGTAGCCACTTCCCTTGCGCTTCGATCTCTGGTGTTTTTCTTATCGGACTATCGGGCTTGTGCCCTTCCGTATGTTTTCAGATCTCAGCGTTATCGAATGAAAATTCAGCTCTGTCAAAAGTTGGGACAGAAAATGCGATGCGACCCTCTAAAAGTATGGCTCCCTTCACACATGAGCCTCTCAAATGGAAACTAAGCAGGGCCGGTACGTTCCCAAAGCTGTCATAAAGTCAAATTCAAAAAAAAGTAGTGCGGTGATAAGCGAAGGCTTGAAGACTATGGTGGGCAAGGGTGGAGGTTCAGCGGACCACAAGATGGATACTGTATCCCTACTAGGCGTTCTTCCTTCTCGAAGCCCTCTCATCGAATGTTAGGAGATGGCAGATGACTGAGGTAAATGAAGAGGAGTGCGGTTTCCCTATGAACGAACTTCCAAAGAGTGAAGTGAAGGGTAGAATTCGCACCCCTTACCGGAGTAAATCTCCAGCAAACTAGTGCATTCTTATCAAACCCGTAAGGGAAGAGAAAATATCAACTCAGTACGGCTTGGTGGGGGCACCAAATGGTACTCAGTCAAGTTAGAGCAGGCCACCTAGTGGATACCTGTTTATTCCTGTGACCTA
Organism: Cooperia oncophora; assembly: GCA_036418165.1. Classification (NCBI taxonomy): domain Eukaryota; kingdom Metazoa; phylum Nematoda; class Chromadorea; order Rhabditida; family Trichostrongylidae; genus Cooperia; species Cooperia oncophora. The sequence goes on along the minus strand of MU913390.1, from coordinate 25,599 downwards.
GCGCACACGCACCATTTCATCGCTACTACTTTCGGAAAGACCTAGGGAAAGGGCAGAATGTCTCTCCAAGCCGAACAGCCCCACAATATCACGCATGAAAGGGAAAAATCAGAAATTAGAGAAAATTTCTCCACATCAAACTAACGCTCCTATGTTGAGGGATCCGAAACCGCAACGTGCGATTGGCCCTGGCTCTTTGAGCTCAACCAAGAAAGGATGAAGAAATGGACGCTCACAGTTGATTAATCCTAATTCCGGATGCGCCGTGTTCTCTCTCTTCTCTAAAAATTGTGGAGTCATTAAAATGGGCACCTATCCTATGCAGTGGCATTCAAGGTCTACTGATGTAAACCTTAATCGTTTCATCTCTTGGACAAATCTGTCAGCAACTGAATGACCCAGGGCGGGCAAAATCCTGGTTAATATCATCAAGAGCCAATTAAAGGCTCAATTCACGGATCGTAGGATAAGCATAGTCAGTTGCTACTCCACCATATACTCATGTAATCTTGAGGATAAATTAGCGATCCCCTGATTCACCCCTCTATCGGCTCTACTTCTCCTGTTCCTGAAAAAACCATCCAACTGCAATGCCTGTGCTACGTGAGCTTTTATCACTGACAAGGAGCCTTTTTACTTCCAGGTGGTCTCCAAAACCTTCCTCTACAATTCCTCTTCCTGAGAAAACCATCCGACTGCAATTCTGCGACACCAGTGCTTTTTCGCTGACAGGGAGCTTTTTCTTCCCTGTGAGGGGGTCTCCAAAACCTTCTTCACGCTACGTTACTATAGTTCCGAGTTCCGCAATTCCATCTACCTCAGTCTTTTCCTTTAGAAGGAAGACGTGACCCATGACTAGCACTTTCAAACTGGGACCTTTAACAAGGTTTTCGCAGCAGAGCTCCACCATAATTTAAAGAAAAAGAATTTGGGCTGCGTTGTGGGATTCTCTCACTCTGTAACTCTCTGTAGTGATGTTTCTGCCTTCCAAAGAAGAACCCAACCGCACTGGCATTCCTTCTGGTACATAATCCAGAAGCATGAGCAAACTTCACCTTCCAAAGTACCTCAAATATGTCTACCGAGACGTTCTAGGCAACAGTGCAGAGTTGTTTCTTACTGACACTACTGCAGAGAACAATTAGACGGCTTGCTTATTCGCGCGCACCTTGGATTGACGTTTGAAAAAAATACTACAGTTGCGTGAAATTGCTCGGTCGGGTCGCTCGTTACCATTGTTCCTTTTTCTGTTGTGATTTTTTTATTCATTTATTTTTAATGCATACGTAAGACGCTGCCTTAGGCAGTTATTCGAAAACAAGGTGTACGTTGAAAGCGTTGGTACAAGAAGGGAAGGGGGTAGTACCAATGTTGTGTTCGCTTTGGCTGGTAAATCCATCTTTCCTTGTCGTAGTTAGGAGCTTCTTGTGCTTTTTACTTCGAGCACGGGCTCTGATTAGGTGAGGTGAGAGCTGTGTCCTTGCCAATCTTTATTGGTAAGAGCTTGTTCGTAGCATCTTCTATAAGGATTGCAAATAACAGAGCACGCATTTCACTTAAGCAGGATTCAGACTTTTCTGTCGTTGCAGTTCATTGTTTTAACCGTTTATCTAGCTAGTAGTGTACCCTTTTATGACATGTTGAGTGACTCCATCGCACTTCAAGAACGGGTTACCAGCTCCATTTTTTACAAAGATATCCGTTGTTTTAGGGCCAGGATGAAGGTGATGTTTGTGAATCGACAAGGGAAAGTCTCTCTGCCCATAAGTCGCTCAAAAACCGACGCGGTAAGTCTACGAAATAAGTTTGATCTTTAAAATAGTGTATTTCAAACAATGGCGTAAGTGGACTTTTTGAAACAATATTGCCATCATGAGATTCTCAAAGGCACGCTCGTCTTCAATTGACATGATAGTCCTGCTTGCAGGCGTGCAGGATGTAATATTTTCGCAGCCTGAAAATACGTGAAGCGCGAACCGCTCGCGATGAGGCGACCATCCCACCCTCTGGCCACGGCAACGCCCAACTTTCATTTTCCATAGTTGCCAGGTTGTGCTGTGGTTCAGTTACTCGTCCACATTTCAAGTGGTGAGGGTGAGGTGATAAGAAGGAAGACGCCAACATGTTAAAACTCGTCCGACCAGCCCGACCACGCCCTCTGTTCCCCTTATTCACGTAGAAACGTTCGTCAAGGGTTTTGTATGGAGCATTTCGGATGGGTTTTAGTCCTTTTTTTCGCTGTTTGCTATTTACCACCCCTTCATTAGTATTTGAGCGTGCCTTTCAGAGTATTCCAAAACCCCATTTCGGATTACATTAGATTGCCATGTACGATGGAGTTCGGGAATATACTTTGTTTACCTTACGTTCTATACAATGACTGCAAAGGAGAGGTTTTTGCACTAGCGGAATACAAGGCCGTTTCAGTGCAAGCAGTAACCCCTGCAGACACTGTTATTTTGAGCAATAAGGAGGTTTTGTTTTGTCCCACGCTAGGGGAGGGGAGCCTCAGAATAGGTGAGGTCACTCGCTGTGGAGCTCCTTCTCTCTACACTTTAGTAACAATCCTCATTTTTTGATCGTTTCAACCGTTTCTTTGCATCTCCATCGCTAGATCCTTGGAATGACGAGGAAATGACAGAGCAACAAAGCTCATTTTGGAAAGGCTCCTTCGGAGTTGATCCCGGCAATTCGACCAAATGTTGCACCAAATACCATATATTGCAGCCTAGTTCGCTGGAGGTGGAGTTTAGTGGCCAGTGATATGCTTACCACGCGCGCGATCCAAGGGTCAAATCCTGGGTCGGCTCCCAGGCCAACCAAACCTTCTACCTCTCCGGGGACGGTAAATTGGTACCAGATTCGTCTGGGAGGATAAAACACTGACTTGTACATCGGCTGGCCCGCAAGTCATTGTATAGGCCACATCGCATTCAATAAGCCACTACGATTCTGAATGGAAGTAGAATGCGTGCCGCATCCCACAAAGGGATTGATCAACGGCGAAGACTTTATCCTTTTTTACTTTATCCTTGTTCTGCGAATGCTGAGAAGTGCCACTGAGGCTGAGTTCGGCGCAGCTTCCACCTGTTTTCGCCGCTCTCTCCTCTTCAGTAGGAGAAAACTAGGCTGGCTCACCGTCACACCCATCCCCTAGCATATTTGGCTAGAGCCTGTTTTTTCAAAGGGAAGCCATGGGCTCGTTGCTGAATATTTGGCTGCTGTGGACCGACTTTATGCCCTCCCTAACTGAAGCATCCCTTCTTTTTTTTCAGTGTTACACTACTACCCGGTTATTTCAGGCTCACCTACTTCCTGGCCCATCAGTTCATAGAAGTGGAAAGGGCAATATGGCCGACTGCAAGGGACAGATTATCAGTCTAGTACCGCCTGCTCAAAGAACTCGTTGGCATTGCAGGTAATCAACATTGGTTCGTGGTTAGCGTTTCTAGTGAACATTGGTAAAATTTCTTCTTAATCCACCTCATTTTTACGCACCTTCCAACCTCAGCGTTGTTTGTGAGCAAATCGACGTGAAGCCCTATTTAAAGCGGCGTCATGAATGGCAAAAGCAGTTATACATCAAATTTGTGGCCCTATGACTGATTTATGCAATGCATTTAAAGCCTTAATGAGCCGGGTTCGGAATGAAGATTAGGCTATGTGCGCGCCACACTTTATTTCTCTTTTCTGTGGGTGCACTAGTGGGTGGGCTGCAGGAAGTATTTCTCCATTATCAGAAAATTGGCCTTTTTCATTCAGAGAGTTCTCTATGGATGTGTCAACGGCAGGCTTCCTAAAATAACCTCTAAATGACTTTTTCAGTGTCTGTGGCAAGAGCTTGTCGTCTAAACGATCATACGACGAACATATGAACATTCACAACGACGCCAGGCCGTTTGCATGCGAGCACTGCGATTATGCGGCAGGTCTGCGATTCTGTGTCGTTTCTCGTATTTGTCGAAATATTCGGTGCAGATTTCCCCAGGATGGAGTGAGGGGTCATATATGTAATATAAAGCATGTACCGGTCATACCAGGCAATGGTGCGAATGGTGTCTTCGAGATAATCCTAGATTTATCTCATACGCCCCATATTCCGTAGATGGGGGGGGGGACTGTGCACTGCATTGAGTGTGATGTTGGATGCGCTTTCCATGGGATAATTCCATATCCCAGAAAAGCCCTGTCGTCGCCTCACTCAAGCGACGCACGCGACCGTGCCAACTCCATCACTGGGATATGGAGTGTACTAATGTTACACGAAGCGGTTGATTGCAGTCAGGACCTTCTCTATCACACCAAGGTAGCCTCGAGTTTGCTAGGAGGTCAAAAATGGGATAGAAAGGCGTAGAGCTGTCGTCGCACATTGTACTACTCGAGGACTGTTCGATATGGAGAACCTGCGTTGTAGTAACAAATTAGTTTTTTGCCATGTCATAGTACCCGGAAGTGAGCGAAATAACCCAGGAATATTGATAACTTCCAAATTTTATGCAATGTACAGCCATAGACTGGTTGAAATCAGTACCACGGAAGGACCGTGGGGAGGGGGAATCCTGTGACCTGTCAGTATACCGGACGAATCTGTAGTTCTGTAAACCCCTGTGAATCATCAATTATTCTTTTCTTTATCAGTGATGGATCTTGTATTTTTATGAACCATGAAAAATAAAATAAGGCAAAAAATGCCTGAGCGATTCAGGCGGTTACATTGAATCGCTAAGAGCACAAAAAAGACGTGCAGAATATCTCTGAGGCCGCGTTCATAGCTTGCGACCATGAAGAAAGTGAAGAAGTGCCGAAACTGAAGAAGTGCCGAAAGTGCGGAAAGTGAAGAAAAGCAATAGATACGTATCGATTTGAAGAAAGTGAAGAAATGCCGAAAGTGCGGAATCTGAAGAAATGCGGAATGTGAAGAAAAGCAATAGATATGTATCGATTTGAAGAAATTGCGGAAAGTGCGGAAGTGCAGAAAGTGCGGAAAGTGCGGAATCTGCAGAAAGTGCGGAAAGTGCAGTGCGGAATCTGCAGAAAGTGAAGAAAAGCAATAGATACGTATCGATTCTTTCTTTCTGCAGATTCCGCACTTTCCGCAATTTCTTCAAATCGATACATATCTATTGCTTTTCTTCACATTCGGCATTTCTGCAGATTCCGCACTTTCGGCACTTCTTCACTTTCTTCATGGTCGCAAGCTATGAACGCGGCCTGAGTTAGTGAGAAATGGGAATAGCTAAAAAATCAATACCTATTGAGTTGACTGAGGATGTACATACCTTCAGTCAACTTCAGAATAATTATCACTGAAGGGAAAATTGCTGTCCCACCAACCTCAGCGCCTGTGAAATGGAAAAGTAACAAATAGAAAAAGCTTCTTTATGGCAACTCGCCCCTATACAGCAAACAGGTACATCCTCCGCCGTGTTCTACCTAACGGATGATGTGCTCTGGTTGGAAACTAGCTGCGTCTAGAAAATGAAGCGCTATTTGCCTTTTGAATTTGAAGTGTCACCCTCTAGCGACGCTCATGGTTAGCCCCATTATGCTCTGGTGCCGCAAAGCCAGGTCTTACATAGGTAGGGGGAAAGGGTGCAGTGAGGGAGAAATGTTCACACGTATTAGTCAAGTCATGCTCTAATATGTCACGCTGTCTTGGCGAGAGAGTGCGGACGGACAGATGTGACAATGTCTAGTCCCGCCTGGGAGTGACACCTTCCGAGGCAAAAAGTACTAAAACGAGTGTCTAAAGTTGTATTCTCGGAAATCCTACTATTCTTGGTGTGCGTTTGGCTTCGAAATGCTCTGAAATGCCCACGGTCCATGGTTTACCCGTCAAGGTAGAGCACTTGCGATCTTTCGCTGCGGAATCGCCACGAAGTGAAGCTGTTACTAGACAACCTGCTTTCGTGAGCGATGTTAACGCCAATCCTAACCCGGCCATATCAGGTCGAACCCCCTGGTCAGTTATGAAATTCAGGTTTATAGAGTTCTACGGATACACTATGTACAAACTCGTACTTTATTTCTTGATAAAAATCGCTGAGTGCACTAACATCATTTTGTCGTAGTGCTCTGTTCAGACAAACTCACAGAATGAAGAACAGATCATCAGCCTGTGAGAGAAGGAGAACACTTCCGTGTTCCCAGTGGTCACCTAAAGGATAGAGTTTCCACCGTCTTACAATTCCATTTTGGGGCGCTGTTCGGCTTTGAAGGGGCATTTTCCTAGTTCGCTAGTTTCTTTTACTAGTTCAAATTAACTTTCACCATGATGCGACTTGTAAACTCTTGTAAATTGTAAAGGGAGCTCGGCCGTGGTGGCTTTGCAGCAGTTTGCAGGACTCTCGATAGCGATCCCAAGTAACCTGCAAAATGCCCCCATCAAGCCAAACTGCGTCTGCTTTAGGAAACAATGGACATTCTATTCGCTTTAAGAATCGTAGAGTTTACTGAATGCAATACGGTCTTATTATGGTGGAAGGGTGTGCCAGTGTACAAATTGGCATTACCCTCCCAGATACTTATGGTATCGATATATCTGGAAGACGCAGTTCGGTGATGGGGGGGGGGGACATTTTGCACTTTTGCTACTTCCATCGACGTGTCGACCTATCTAGACAGCCTCTTCTCGAGTTGACAGGTTTTCCCCATGATGGCTTGACGACCTTGCTCCAGCTTCACAAGAGTTCACAGGTTTCACCAGAGTGAGACTTCACCAGAGAGAAACCCGAACCAGGGAACCAATGAAAGTACAAAATGCCTCCCCCGTCGCCAAACTGCGCCTTTGCCCCCCCCCCCGCCCCTTAATGCACGACTAACAAGCTGTTAGCCGCTATATCACCGTAATTCATTCAAATTTTTATTGATACTAACCCCTAATGTCAAAAAGCCCTTCAGTAAGCGCAGCGTACATGTTTTTTTTATGTTCTACGTTTTTTGTTTTTTTTTTCAAATTTTTTTCCAATTTTTTCTGTCATTTCATTATAAAAAGCCAGAGATCCACTAGATTAAATCAAGCCTCCGAAACCGCTTCATACCGGTAAAGACAGCAGTTTTGTTCTACACTGATTGCACCTTTTATGTTTTGGGGACCATAGCGTTGTGCTCAGTTTTGCAATCACAAGATGCCAGGCGCAGTTCTGCGACGGAGGGGGCATTTTGCACCTTTGCTGCTTCTTTAGTTCCAGTTTATAAACAGTCTTACTCTGCTGGAAGCTCTGAACACTTGTAGAGCTAGAACAAGCACACCGCTCTCACTCTTGTAAGCTCATGAAATAGCTCTCTAGATGGCTCGACACGTCGCAGGGACGTAACAAAAGCGCAAAATCCCCATTCCGCCCTCCCCCGTTGTCGAGCTACCCCGGCTTCCAAAACCAACTAAAAGTTGTCGCTATGAATAAAAAGTGCATCACTCATTCTACCACGTGCGCAAGTTACTGCACTCGTCCACAGCTGCGTTTCACATATAGCTGACGTCATTTTGTTGTTCTTTTTAAACATGGTGTTTTCAGCGAGTCAAATGACATTACGAAGGCATAAACTTCGCAGTCACACCGCAAGACGCGATTGGGGCTACAAGTGCCCTTACTGCTATGAAGCCTACATGGAACCAGCAAGTTATCAACAGCACATACAGTGAGTTTGTAATTCCTCAAGAATTCTTTGAGATTTTGCATCCATGTGGTAGGAAAGGCTAGTGTTTGATATGTCTGGCCGCTTAATTTTGGGGGGGGGGGCGGGACTAACTAACTAACGAAAGGGTCGGGACTCCTGTAAGGCCTTTTAATTCGTCCTTGCCTGTGAGTCTTGTGAACTCCAGTCGATTGAGCTGTGAACTCCTGTCAATTTTGGCAAAGCGGTGATAGCGTCATCTACCTCTCCTTATTCCAAATCTTGACCAGTCATTTTCACAGGTTTGATAGGACCTTGCAGATGCTTAGCAGGTGATAACAAGGCTTACAGGGTGTTGAAGAGTTTATCAGGTATTCACATGTCTACAGTATACTGGATTTGATTGGTTGACGACCGCTCAGAGGTGTTCCGTTCCGCCCCCCCCCCCTGAGGTAAGCGTAAGCGCCATGTGGTGTGGAAGGTTAGGGGTTGGTTGGCCTGAGCAGAATCGATTTGGGGTTTGAGGCGAGACCGTGCAGGTGGTAAGCAGTGCTTTTTACCTGTACAGCACCTCCACTGTATGTGGTGTAACAGTCGTAATGTTTATTTGCACTTTCAACAAATGCAGATTGTCTCCAAACATGAACTCGCAGGTGATAATTCACTCACAAGTGAAGAAAGCGGAGTCTTACTAAATAGCGGCAAAGCCTTAGACAAATATTCGAAGGAGCGAGACTTTGTTGTGCAAACGAGAGACCTGAGAGAAAGATGGCAGACATTTAAACGAGGAAGGCGATGGATACGGCCTCATACGGAGAGATAGGGTTCCACACGGAAACAAATGCAACGCGTTCGTGCCTGCGTAGATTTAACCCATTGAACGCCGCGGGTTTTTACGGCGACTCCCGTTTTTACTTCCTGCGTCTCCGCGCGCGTGAATTGCGTGCAATACACAAACGCGCGAAACGGGAGTCTTTGTGCCGCATGCCCCTTTACACGCACATTGTGGTTACTTTTGCGCTCATTTTTACATTATCAATGATGACTTCTTATAGCTGCATAGATGGATCTGGACAATGTAGAAGATCTAAACGTCACTTTTGACCACATAAATACTGTTATCATAATGAATTAAACACTATCAAATGTATTGCAAATTGGCACTAATTATCACTAGAAGTCTTACTACCATTGTAGCGATGCGGAGCTATCATAAGAAGTGCAACTACCGCGCCACTGACTGTTATTTTGTAATAATATTAATGAATTACTCCAATGAGCAGCTTATTTCACGCCATCATGAACTAAGCATAAGCAAAGCTCACTGAACATATACACGGTGAGAATGGTTCAAGTCGCACTCTTATCCACGAAAAAACCGATCCACAAAACGTGAATTGTGGGCAATACACAAATCGCGAGAAACGGGACTGTGCGCGTGTACTGCCGACAGTACACGCGGCGTTCAATGTATTAAGAGGACTGACATATCGCTCACAAAATAGTAGGACATTTTGCTGGTAAACTTCCTCCAGGAATGAAACCCACAACGCCCTTGCCTGTCACTCTGAAGCCGTGGAAGTGGGATATCCCTTGAGCAGACTGGATTATGTGGATAAATTACAGGGCTTCTGTCTACTGGAAGCTCTCTCTCTCCTCTCCCCCCCCTCTCTCTCTCTCTCTCTCTATCTATCTATCTCTCTCTCTCTATCTATCTATCTATCTATCTATCTATCTATCTATCTATCTATCTATCTATCTATCTATCTATCTATCTATCTATCTATCTATCTATCTTTCTCTCTCTGTATGCGAGGGTGCTGAGGTATTTTCCCATCGCATCTCCTGGCCAAGCGTTTGAAGGGAAGAGAATAAGGAATGGGGAGGAGAGAAGGAAGAAGAAAGAAAAGCGAAAAAGGAGGTGCCTTGGGGGTTGAAAGATGGCTGAGAGCCGGACAAGGAAGGGATTTCACGAATCAGATTAAGTCATCGCTTTCCTACTGAAAGGAATAGCTGCTCATTTCGATCTTATTCACTCAATGCTACTCCGCCAGGGTTTAATGCACTTTACACTTGCGATTCTTATTTTGACGCTATCGTGTTATTTTTCCAAAAGTACAACCTCTGTGCGCATAAGTGCAACGATTGTGCGTACTGATTGCACATTTGCAAAGGAAAAGATGATAGAAAGCTTATCAGCCCCAACAGCTCTGACGAACTGTGCTCTTTAAGGCAGATTCCGAACTTACCTGATATTTGAAATCCCTCTTTGAGTAAGTAGTCCGGTCCGCAACTTCAGAAATATTAAGTTGTTGCATAAGTTCTTTCCCCCGACTTTTTTGTAAATATCTCAATAGCGAACCAGCCTGAAGATTAGAGGTATGCACCATCACCATCCACTACTCGACGCCAACGCTCAGGCAGCTTGTCGATTCCATCGTCCCAGAAGGACGGGGGCTGGGACCCGAAGAAGGCCACAATGCACAATCACCACTGTGACATGGTTTTGCACTGGTAATTGTGCGGCATTGTAGCCTGCAAATGCAGGGTGGGTGAGTGATAGCTAGTGTGGTGAAAGAGTATCATGTACACGTCACGCACACGTGATGACGAAATACCAACCTCCATGCAAACGAAATACGGAAGGATCAAAACAAGGAAAAAAACTTATTCAACAACCTAATAGTCCCGTTTTCGCGGCTCGACAATGAGTGGTTCATCATAAGACGATGGGACACCATTCGTGAAAGTGTCCCATCGGCTTATGACGATTGCCTCACCCAGCTGGGGCAAAATGTGGTGGCGATACTTACCCATAAGCATAGATTTGGCGCGCTGTCTTCTCTCTCATATTCCTGCTCCCCTTGTTCTCTCGTACCATTTCTCGGTTATCTCACCCGCGCAGCAGTGCCTTACTTCTACGAGTACTTCACCGATCCTGAATCCTTATTCAGGGCATCTTCGATAGTTTTGTCCAACTCTTATCACTGGTAACAAATTAGAATTTTTTTAATTAGGTGATAACGATTTGGCATAGTTGATAGTGTGTGTTCGTACTGTCTACTGCATACGTGCTCCAAGAAAAGTGCAGCTGTTTTGTCATTTTCGTGATGTTGATATCTGTTAAGGTCTCGACACTTTGGGCGCTCGGCAACATTTGGTTGCCCTTATATGCAATGCACGTTTCAATCGAAATGTTTCCGACATTTCCGTGAACATCTGGCCAAACACAATAACTATGAATCGTAAGTTTTACTACTCATTTTGGGTCACACTCTGTTATTGTACTTTAGTGTATTGGAACGCTTGTTTTGACTTGCTTCAGTTGTCTTCTTGGTTTCGTTGCTAGTGCCTCTTTTGAAATCTGTCTAATTTCAAACTTTCATGGAAGTGTAGAAGTTGACATATATGATGCAAACTTGCAAGCAATTTTGTGCCTTTCCTTGATAATTACATTGCGTCCTATGCAGCATTTTCACATTCTTTACGTTCCTCTCATACGTGTTGTGTGGCGTGGATGGCTTCAACATGGTTCCTTTATTTTATGCTCTACCAGTTTGGTCAACGCACATCTCCCTCCGCCCCCAAGTTCCGTAGGACGGAGGCAGCGCTCAGAGAACCCATGTAGGTTATGAGATTTTAGATCCTCCGGATACTGGCAAAACTTATAGCCTCGTGCGCTGCGGGTGAAGGGGCGTTTCAGGTGGGATGCGTTTGGCGCAACGCCAATAGAAACAAAGAAAAACAAACATTGGGGAAAGGAATACACTCCAAAGCACAGATGATCCGTTTCGCCCGTTATCGCAGACGAATCATGTCTTACCAACCCCCGGGCTCTTCAGTGCGACAGGGTTGACGACATGGACATGGACTACATAGGGGAAGGAGTTAAGAAATAGGATAAAACGAGAAAAATGTAAAAAAGTTGACATGCAAAATTCATGCTGTAAAGATGAGAAGGAATTGTACAGGAAAAAATGTAAAACCGCAGAAAATGACTGTTTTCAACAACTGGAGAAAAACGGTTGGGCGTCGCGCCATACCCATCCCGCCTCACACGTGCCTTAATCCACACAAGGCTGTACCCAGACTGTTCTTTTTACTTGAATGGCTTCATAGGGTAGCTATGTAGCTTTCGCGAAAATCTGAGAAATCCTTCAACTTACCTACAAAATATTGCTGAACCTCTCCCGCTGAACATTTTGCTGTTTATGTAGCCCTGTAACTGCTGTCGCTGAAAACGCCGCACAGCTTCACACACCCCTTTGCTTAGAATCCCTCAATGTCTAAGTGCTCCCCCTCCCCCCTTCAGCAGCTGTAGAACGCTTCAAATGTCTCCCAATAATGTTGTTGATTAAAGATAACAATATCAGTGATAAAAGGCCCAGCGTTTGAAAAAGGTAGTTTTACGGCTGAAATATTGATGATAAGGTGGCGTATCAGAAGTTAAGAGTGAACAGAAAAAACCTCTCCAAAACGACTCGTATAAGAGTCCATGCCGAATTGCGTTGGTACTTGCATAAGGAAGAGCGTGGTCGTGCGAGTTCTGACTTGCTGGGATCAGCTTTTTTCCTTATCGTCGTACTCTCACCATACAAATGGAGAGAGCTAGCAAAAGAACAACCACACCATCAGGAAACATTTAGAATAGAAAGTTGGGTGTTGCTCTGGACAGTGGACATGGCCGTGACATCATCGCGAGTGGGTCCTCCTCTCCTGAAATGTTGGTCAGGTGCGCAAGTAGCTCAGGCTTCGTGTTCACTGACGGGATTACTATTTACAAAATTTATTTACGCCTTCGTCGCTGTCCCGTTCAAAAAAACCCTAAATGCTACTTTCTGGCACAAGTTTAATTTCTCCACCGCGTTTTTCGTTTTTTTTTGCTGTCAGATGGTATTAGTGTTGGATGACGCGAAGCAACGATAAGTGAACCGGAAGAGGCAGAATATCGCTTTGCTGATATGAAACGAGTGAGTACGGAGAACTCGTACGCTGAGGCTCAGGGATCCTTGCCCAGGGATCCCTGAGCCTCAGCGATGATTTGGCTTTTTTTTTCTTCCCAAAAGTGACCCAGCAACTACCGGCTCGTTATTCAACGCCACCACCCACAATATTTATTGGGTTTGTCTTTAACTGAAATCTGGTCATTCGTACAGTAATCCTTGTCGCAGGAGGTTAGCGATTTTATTGGGTTTCTTTCTCATGTTTACGTCAATGCTGTAATGCGCAGACTATTGTTATGTCGTCATATTAAGGAAGAATTTACAACTGAACGTCCTTTTTTATGATGAAGTGATGTCATCGACACCCTCATTGTAACAACTGCCTCGAAGCGTAATCGCCGAGAGGTCATCCACGTCTCCTCAAGCCCGTGTAGTCGTATTGCTCGCATGAGGGCGGTGCTACGTTATGGCGTTATGGCATGGGCCGTGCGTGGCTAGATTTCATATAGCTAATGTTATAGCTCGTTGTAATTTGCTTGAATTTTATCGCGTGCATTTTCTGTTTCAAGCTATTTTTCAAGACGGTTGGCATTTCGCAAAAAATAGCCTTTAGGGTTTTCGGAAGGGGCCAGTGATCTTTTACTCGCTGAAAATCCGTTCCGTGCATCAGATGACTACACCACTAGATTTTCTCCATCCTAGAGCTTTATAAAAGCTTGTCCCTTCCCTGTTGCCTTGGTTTTGCCTATTTCCTTCAGATGCTCTAACATTTCCTGGGAACTTCTTCAAGACCAAAGCAGCCTTTTGGACCGGTGGTGACGGTGGTAGGCCAAGAAATTTTTCACCATTGGTACGGTCAGCGCTTTGCGCATACATTTTAAATCGATACTCTAGGACAGGGTAGCGCTCTTGCACCTTCCCAGATGCCAGAGCTCTCTGTAGCGCTGTGCTTTCGCTCCACGTACCCAATGGTTCTGGCCTAAAGCTGAGTTCTGTGGTGTCTGGTCAGCACTGTCTGTTTTAGATTACCGCCTATAAAGATGGGTAAATAGACACTCATCAGTGAAGTTGGATTCCTGGCTCCGCTTCCGCACTAAATTCACTAGAACATCATGGGGATGCCCCGCCCCAGAAAGCCACGCCCCTTTGTGTCGCGAAAATAATTTGCAGTGGCAAGTAACGAAAGTGCAAAATGCTCCTCCCCAAGCCGAAGTAAGCCCTTTGGTATTGTACTTCAATAGGACAGCACAGCTCAGTGAATTGGAACAAATTATCCCCTATTGTTCCCACATTACCGTCTACATTTCCTTCTTTGCGAAGCGCCGTACGGGATTCATGGCCAGAAATTGATTGCTCCCGTCGCTTGAAGGCAAGTGACAGATAAATCCCGAATACGTGTGGGATTAGGAGCCTAGCATGACAGAACTTGCGCTGCGTGACGCCGTTTCCAAGGAAGATGCTTCTATTAAGCTGTAACATACCGACCCGAACGCCCATTTTACCCACCCGCCCACAAATGGACGCCCGTACCGATGCTCGCATTGCTCAATTTGCTAAGTTAAAGAAGCGTAGGGATTGATATGAAGCAGCCGCATTGCTGCAAGGATATATGAGTAAATACATGCAGCTGCAACCCTAGCTGTTATTGGCACGATGCCAACGGGAAACACGTCCCATACTGCTTCCTGAGTATTGTAGAACAAAAATTTTTTGTGCCGATTTTGACCGTCTCACTTCGTTTTTTCGCAATATTCCTGCTATATAATACCCCTGTATCATTTTGGATCGAGTACCAAATTGTCGTGCCTTATGCCTTTCATATCAAAATGCCGCTGATGAAAATGCCAAAACATCTTGCTGAGAGCTCGCCAAGGGACGAATGACGCGTGGCATGGCAATTTTCACTTTGCTGTGGAAAACTGGGAATCTTCCATCGACTGAATTCTGCGGAAGTTGAGAAAAACGCCTGAATTCCGGTCGGCTCCTTAATTCACCGGATCGGATTCCTGCCATGGCTACAGTAATCTGAGTATCGGATTAGAGCTGATTAATTGCAGCAGCTAAATATTCAATACATATGATTGTTTACATCTCTCCTATATGGGGTGTGCCATTTCCTGCCGAGCGCTTTTTTCTCGTTGCACTTTCAAACATGACGAAAAGAAATTCATGGGCAGAATGTGTGCGTTCTCTGATGTGTTGTCGAAGTCAATAGGCACGCAATCGAGATCTAAGCGCGCCATTCCTTTACACTCGCGCTTTCTGGTGCTCTCAGGGTGGACTGAAGTCCCCAGTAGTTTCATTTCATGTTTTTTATTTTATATGTCATAGCATTTCTCTGCAGTTTTTCACACCATCCTCAAAAATCTTCTTCCAGGGAGACTGAAGATTTCTCATTGATTTTGTTTTCTTCGCTTTCACTAACCCGTTTCAATTTATAGTCATCACGTAGAGGGTTAGTCGGGGGGGGGGGGGTGGCGACGCCGTTTTTGTTCGTCGTGGCTCTTCTCTCCCCATTATTGGCTGGCTTTGTTGGAGCCGTCCAAGTCGTATAAAAATAAATAGCAATTGTTTGGTGAGTAACGAGTCCCTCCCGCTGACAGTGGTTTCCCTAAAAGGAGGAAAATTTTCTGAATTTCCTGGAGAACTGGCGAAATCGGTAGGAAGCAGAGAAGATTTAGGATGATGGTAGGAATATTTGAGTGGGATGTCGTATTTTTCAACAAATTTCCCCAGTGGCAGGAAGTGCCCTGATTGCTCTTTCCGCAATCGCCACCGGCTTTAACTAGGTTTGGAAAGTGTCATAAGCCTTGGAATTTCTCTTGAATATTTGTGGAACTTCTGTACCGTACGAGCGTCCTCCATTCAGTGCCGCGTCACACTCCAAGACTGAGGAGTCGCGTTATTTCGGGAATCGGGAACCCTCGGGTATAAGTGGCTGATTAGTCTCCCATTCTTCAGTTCCCGATCTTTCGCGTGGCGGGTTCAGTCGATGCGTATCTGTTCGATGCGCATCTGTCCTGTTTCGCTGACTCTGGAATTCATTTACCGGAATTGCCGCATTGGCGCGATATGATTTCATCAGAGATATGACTCGATATGATATCCTGCCGTTGCAAAATAAAAATTTTGCACTATACCACCCTCTCCCTCGGCGATCCTCGTCTAGTACGACCCTCCCCCTCGAAATTTCCGCGTCTGATACAACCTGCCCAGATCTAACGCTTCCTGAATTCTCAACTTCCTACTACTTTTCCGGAGTTTTCTTTTTTTAACTATGCAGGTTTTCTCCGATCGCCATTGGTAGGGAGGAAGTGTGCGTAACGCACGTAAAAGGGGGAAAGGGAAAAGTCAACAGCCGGAAACATTTTTCATAAAGGTCAAGGCGTCCCTATCTCTCCAACGACCAAATATGGTCCCCTCGCTGCGGATTTACAACGTACGTCGTGCCCTCGATATCACTCATGTTCATTTCGAAATGTCGTCCTCATAATTGCGAACCTTTATTCAAGACTACTCTATTGGAGTAGTGGAGCGCTTGCTTGTGCCTTTTAGGCTGCGTTTATACTTTGCGGCAGCGTAGCGTAGCGCTTCCAGCGTACGCCAGCGGCAGTGTCGGGGAAAGGATAGATATCGATCTAGCGTTCCCAGCGTTTCACTAGCGTTTCGCTAGCGCTTGCAGCGGCAGGGCTAGAGAGTGTAGAAGAGTAGGAGAGTACAAAATACTCTCCTACTCTTCTATACTCTCTAGCGTAGGAGAGCATTTGTACTCTCCTACTCTTCTATACTCTCTAGCGTAGGAGAGTATTTGTACTCTCCTACTCTTCTATACTCTCTAGCGTAGGAGAGTATTCTGTACTCTCCTACTCTTCTATACTCTCTAGCCCCGCCGCTGCAAACGCTAGCGAAACGCTAGTGAAACGCTGGAAGCGCTACGCTACGTTCCCGCAAAGTATAAACGCAGCCTTACCGAAGGAGTACTCCTTCGAAGACAGCTCCCGCAAACTAGTATCTTGGGTAGTGGCTGTTTAATTACAAACCAATAGCTGAAAGGTGATCCGTAAAGAAGAAGAATTAAGGAGAACGTCATAAACAGAACCTCTCATAACCTCATTGTACGAGTTTTTTTTTTGTTAGCAACTCGACGGCTTGCACTTTCTTGCAACCCTGGCTCGCGAATCGTTTTTTTATCTTCCAATACCAGATGTTATTCAGTACAAAAAAGAAAAAGAAAATCACTGACGCAGAACTCGTAACAGAAAGAAAGTCCCGAGAGCACTGCATACGAAATAAGCGTTACAGTAAGCAGAACACGTCGAGATTTTCCACCAAAAAAGGTATCAGTTGTGGTTTTTACAAATCTTACGTTGCGAGATGGATTGCTTCTGAGTGCATGTGCTCTTAATGAAGCATGTAACGAGGGAAAGCAGATTTACTTATGAGCACGAGTGCGTCAGCGAAAATGGTTCCGAATTGAGCCCGCCGCTCTACCAAACAACAGCAGAGTTTATTGTCGTAGGTGTCAAACCAAGGCCTTGACAGCTTATGTCTTGCACCTTTAGACGAGCCTAGAGGCACGTTCTGCCTTCACTTCGTGTGCGGACGCCAACCTCGGAGAAGGTAGTCCTGTCTGCTGAAGGATGCATCACTTCCGCTTCACGAAAATACATGATGACGATGCCACGCCCTTATGATGAAGGCAATACCCTGCCCGCTGCCACATACACCGTACGATCGTTGATGCTGTTACTTCACCACTGCCTGATACGAACGTGCTAACCCGTTCAAGCACGCCCTCTTTTCGCTGATGCACAGGCATCAGTAGGGATCCCATTTAGAGCATTTCGGAAGTTTTTCTATTTTTTTTTTGAACTGTTGAGCTAATTGACACCTTGTCAATGGCATTCCTCACTACCCACCATTTGCGATCGCGAGCACTCTGGTAAAGGCAAGTGGCAGGATAAGTACAGAAGGTGTGTAGGATGAATAAGCCTGGACAGTATTCAGCGCCCCTACCCCTGAGCACTGTAAGGCGCCTTTCCCGACGAAGCTACCCTTACAGCGCCCTGTCAAACTGCAACATGCCGAAACAGACGCCCATCGTAACTGCCCGCCCACAAGTGGCCTTACATCACATGGACGCTGGTACTCTTATCGCTTCATTTGTAACAGTTGAACAAATTAACAATTGATATGAGGCGTTGCTCTGGATATGTGAATATAAATGCAGCCGCATCTACCAAAGCGCTTGTTGGTACGATGCCAACGTAACACTCGTCCAAAAATGCTCGTCTAGTGCCATGCAGAACAAAGGCCTTTTGCAGGTTTTTTTGGCCGTTTTACTTTGCTTTTTGTCATTTTCTCGTTATATAACACCCGCTCCAATATTTTCAAGAAAATGCCAATTTGTCGTGCCTTATGCCTCAACCCGGAAAAAAAACCGTGTGCTTTTTGTATTCCAAGTTGTGAGAATCACCAAGATGAGTGAGTGACATTCTTCACATACAGCCATCAAACGATGAACTGACAGTGACCCTCATAACGTGAAATAAAAGGAAGCATTTGTCGATGATAGAATGTTTTTGGGATAAAACCATGAAATAGGCGGTACAGGACGTAAACTGTCATTATAAAGTAGATTCAACGCCAAACTGCTGTATCGAGTCAACTGATCATTATTACTTGTTACAACAACCAGAGACGGTCTCTGCTTGTGCTAGCTTATGTTGAATGAGTTTTGATCTTGTCAAATAAGCATATGATTCCATTCTTTTCAGTTATGTTGGTCAACCGGATCGCATTCCATTTTCTTTTCCAGACAACGAGTTGAACAGGTTTCTGGTTGATGATGAATACGGTACGATTTTTTGATAGGTTTACCTGTACTTATTGTAACTGG
>MU913389.1:2681-30187 GCA_036418165.1 Cooperia oncophora | reverse complement strand
CTCGACGAATCTCTTCGATGCTTAATGGGCTTAGTACGGTATGCAAACTCGGCAGTTCTTGTAGATGACTCTTTCTTAAAACAAAGGAATTGCGAGGATGACTACGGCGAAATGTACAGCCTTGTTCGCTGCAGATGCTAAGGCCTGAGGGGAGGGAGGGTAGGCTTTGCGCCGCGCCAGCCCAGTCCCTACCAATTGTTGTAGAAAGCAGCCGACAATAATTGGTGGTAAACGGGCCGGCGCCGCGCCAAACGCAACTCCTCTGACACGCTGCAGCATCCGCAGCAAACAAGACTGTGCACTACTGCGTAATACGAAAAAGCGCCATTTTGAAGGGAGAAAACCTACCTGGCGATAGCCAGGGGAGTACGATTGCTTGTTGAAGCAGGCTGTGAGCGTTCTGACCGCATGATGTCAAGCTTCGCTTGGAGAGATTTGATGAACACATTAAGTTTTCGCGGAGCACAGTTCGACAGCTGTATAACCAACTTCCTAGAAAAAGCAGTTTTGGTATCAAAGAAAAAATGAAAAAAAACCGATAAAGTCAGTTATAGTACGCCATCAAAACAAATGTTGGATTGGGTCCTTATGATGTATCATAATTCAATTGAGGCGGCGTTCATACTCCGCGGCAGGAGAATAAGCGGATAGGAGAATCGGCGATTCGACGTTCTGGATGATGGCGTATTCATCCAAAATGCTGAGTCGCCGATTCTCGCATTCTTCCAGAATGGAGGCTAACGGTCAGGTAATCCCAAAATCACACGATTCACACTCACCAAAGCCACGTACCTGCTTGGGACTTCTATAGATCCCCTTCCCTGAGCAACATTAGTCCTGTGAATGACACAATCAATCAAACTGTACGAGGCAACTGCCGGTCGACCTCCAGAGACTCCGCCCAATTCCACTTGTAGCACGATTTCCCTAATGATTTGTGATTACACTCCATTCAGACTCAGCCAACGAATCTCAGCCTTGCTTGCTGCGTAAGCTAGGCCGTGTCAGGGGTGGAGTGAGGGGGTTGGCGAGGTGCCAACCAGTTTTCCACCAACTGTGGTCGACCACCAGCTTCCAAGATTGGTGGAAAAGGACTGACGCTGAGCCAAAGCTAGCCCCTCCTCCCCCTCTGACATGCCCCAGCATCTGTAGCGATCAAGACTGTAGTTTACCTTGCCAAATTCCTTCCGATGGTGAGTGTAGCATTCTTTGATGATACTGCACCTTGACGATTGACGTTTAATAGGGATTCTATCCGTACGGTACAATGGAGCGAGTAACAGTATGTGCAGTTTTCAACTTGTGAGGCATCACTGAAAACCATCTGCAATGAATAGTTGGAAAAGTATCACAGGATACAATATTCGATCTGGTAGTAAAATGGGCGAGATAAACTTCATCAAAGAAACTGCGGGAATGCATCCGAAACTGCATAGGGGCGCAAATACCACTGATTTTGAGTGACACATTGAGAACGGTACCGAAATATCGCCTTTATCAGAAGAAAACACTACGCAACTATCTGTAGAGCAGGAAATGAAAACATCAGAAAGCGCGAAAAAATCTGAAAAAAGGATGAAAGCCACCGACTATTACGATCGCGATGGTACCCCTACCGGCCTTCTATGATGATGAAACCGCGCTTGGGGGAATCACTGCTTCTAAACTGTGATAATATCTGGGGTCCGTCCCTCGAAAGACCCCATATTTAATTATTAACAAGAGGTTACAGGTAAAAGAGTTTTAAATTGCTGCGCGTCCGTGATTAGTTGTGAATTCTGCCGTGTTCTGTGCAAGTACACATTGAGCACCTTTAAAATGACGCCAAACAATACCGTGCCCTAATGCACTGGGCTTGGATGGCGGCTTGGCGCTCAGGTTTGTGAGGCTGTGATTTTTGTTCCTTCCCTAACCAGAGCTCAAACTCAAAGCGCAAAGATTGGAGCCTTGGGCTGCTTCCTAAAACAGGCGACAGTCCCCATACAGCTCTGGTCGCTCCAAGCATCGACCTTCGTTCAGGAAGGAGATAATAAATGTAGTGCCCCTCCCCTTACCACAAATACACAAGGACAAGCTACCTACTGAAACTGTTCTACAGTTATCATCGGGTGTTCGTGGTGCGTGCATTTAGTGACCGAAGGAACTAGGGGGGGGAGGAGCGTCAGGGAGTGGAGAGGGGGGCAGGGCACATCGTCGTTGGGGCCGCCAGGAGAGGGGGATCGTATTTTGGTTAAGAAAAGTTAATTTTGTGAGTTGGTTTTTCTCGCCTCACGGACGTTGGAGGGAGGGGGTCGTATTCTAGGAGTGGTGGTTAATCACTTTTGGTGATTTTCCCGTTTCATGCGTAGTATAGACTCCAGCCCCGCGCTCACGGCTCGATTCGATGAGGAGGTGAGGAGGGGCAGAGGGCCAGAAGGGGGGAGGGTCGTACCAACCCTCAAAAAAAGGGTGGGGGTCGTACAGACTCGACTAAAATCCCCAACGGATGTGCCCTGGGAGGGGGTATGTCATAGGCGCAGAGTTAGCAGCAAAAAGCAGCCTAGTGGTAATTAAAGATAGGGCATGAGGAGAATCCTATCAGAATCAGTCATCGCGTGGGCTCGCTGAGAACGATAGGGTATGGAAGCGTCGGGAAAACACATTGTGGGAAACCTTAATGCGTGGAAAATGGTTGCGAAACGAACTTCTAGGTATCACAGAATCGGCTTTCCATAAATGTCGGCATCAGAAAGATGTAATAATTCAGTATGGTTCCTTAGTCTCCCGAGATATGTAAATATGGTTTATTGTGCTAACGTTTCGGCAAGCATCGCCTTCCTCAGAGCCTTCTGACTATTAGAAATTCTAACGGGCACTCTCAGCTCTCAGTAAGTACCCGGTAAAACTTCTACCCTTTAAGAGGCTCCGAAGAAGGGGATGTTCGCCGAAAATTCGGCACAATAAACCATCTGTACAAATCTCGGGAGGTTGAGGAATCATACGTAACTTCTGGGTTTCTAAGTGAGATATCATGCAGCTGCGGCCGACGTGAGTCCCTCGAAAATATTTCGTGCTACTGTACTGCACTATATCAAAAAATAGTACATCTGAACACCGAATATTGCTGCCCTGAAGCTTTCGACTGTTTTCTGAAGCTTTTCAACCAAGACAGCCTTCATCAGAAATCCTGACTTTATATTGACATGGTAACACGACAACACACTACAAATAAGATTAGGTGGAGACTAATAAAACAGTTGGCTAATTCCTGCAGTAGCATCTACCTCTACATATACTTCGTACATACATACATACACATATACACATACATACATATGCTCGTATGGAGCGTGTGACAGAAACGAATTCGGAGACGGTATGGAGATTTCTCATGTTCTTCTTCCTCTTCATCTCCCTAGCGTTAATCACACACCGTCGTGTGGTCCGCTGCTCTTGTTAGACGTCGCCACTTTCGAAATGTTTTGTATGATGTATACATAATTATAAAAATGCCTCTACCACGCTAGATAAAGCCGGAGGTATCTCTAGACCTCAAAGCTGGGAAGTACATGGCACACAAGTACAGTTGAACCGATGTGCTGTGGTATTCTGTTTGCAGTGACCAGCTTTCTTCTACTTTTTTTTACAGACTCGGTACAGTAACAAAAAGTAATCTCAAAAACAGCCTATGTATTTACTAAAATTCGTTCCCACGAGTAGATTTGGTCACCGGTCTGCACCACGCACTCCCAGCTTCGAGGTTCAGAAGATCTCTGTTTCACTACCCGAAAGCTACTATGCAACATATTGGATCAAAGGAATATGAAAAGATGCACCGGTCGGTTCTGTTATTGCAGAATGACCCAACTTTTCAGCGCCACTCTCAAGAAAGCAAGGGTCAACTGGAATGGGAAGATATGGAAGTGAAGGAAAACGACCGACAGTCCACAAGCAATGAACAGCAACAGCAACAATTGTCTTCAGAAAAAGGGAACTTAGAGAGAAACAAATCCATTGCACATGTGATTAGTGATAAGATATAATTTTTACACTATTGTTAGTTGATGTGACATCGGACATGTCAACAAAAACATGTAGACATGTTTCAGAAAAAAACAAAAATGGAAAAAAGGGAAGAAACCTTGATAATTCTCTTTCTTTACGTTCGATACAAGTCACGGAGCCGTTTTAAAGACACATGGTACGATCACACATAGTTTGGGTGTGCGTGACTAACAGCCCCCAGCTGTCGAAGCGTAGCGGTTTCCCCGTCCTAACATGCGCAGGAATGGAGATACAGGACCGTGAAACACGCTAATTCCTCCATGCTCCGCCCAATGCCTTTTGCGGCGCAGACTCCCGTTCATGCTAACAGCCGTCGTGTGCGCGCGTGTCGCGTGCAGCTCTCTTGGCACTTTGCCAAGTCCTGTAATTGCGCTTTGGAATACAAGTAAAACGCAATTTCCTGATGCGGATAACATTTTAGGTGCTGCAAAATAAGAACCGAAGATGATGACGAGGGCCAGAACTCAAGAGCAACTGTGCTGCTTCTGCAATATCCCTCGGAGGCCGCGCATTTCCACGAAACATGAAAATAAAAACGCCCACTCGTTAGTTTAATACAAGCAAAACGCAATTTCCTGATGCGAATAACATTTGAGGTGTTGCTCATGCTTCAAAGTCCGAATAGAAGGTGATGAAGATGACAAAGGCTAGAAATGAAGAACAACGAATGTAGATGTAAATAAAACAAAATTGAAAAAAACTAAGGAAACGCAATTAATTAAAATCGCGTGTAAATTTCTGCGATCCGGCGCGAATCCGGCTCCAAAGCCATAGAAATACTTTAAACTAACGAGTGGGACGCTTAGGCCGTTTTTGTTCATGTTTTGTGGGAATGCGCGGCCTCCGAGGGATATTGCAGAAGCAGCACAGTTGCTCTTGAGTTCTGGCCCTCGTCATCATCTTCGGTTCTTATTTTGCAGCACCTAAAATGTTATCCGCATCAGGAAATTGCGTTTTACTTGTATTCCAAAGCGCAATTACAGGACTTGGCAAAGTGCCAAGAAGCCGCACGCGACACGCGCGCACACGACGGCTGTTAGCATGAACGGGAGTCTGCGCCGCAAAAAGGCATTGGGCGGAGCATGGAGGAATTAGCGTGTTTCACGGTCCTGTATCTCCATTCCTGCGCATGTTAGGACGGGGAAACCGCTACGCTTCGACAGCTTGAGGCTGTTAGTCACGCACACCCAAACTATACACAATCGTTAAAGGCTCCTGAGAGGGTAGAAGGCTCGGTTGGCCAAGGCGAAAGTTGAACCAGTAGGTTTACAGAAGTGAAAAAGGAAGAAGAGGGAGGTCAAAGTCTCGGGTCACTCTCGTGAGTCAGCTGCATAATTTCGACATTGCAAGGAAGTTGAGGCGAAGCAAAGCCGAAATACCACGCCGATGAAGACATGACCATTCAAAGAGGTCTTTGACAGCCACCAACTGAAAAAGAAAATTGAATTTATTACATGTATGCACTTGAGAGGGTACAAAATAGCTTCACTCATAAACTATGATTAGTCAGAAATGCCGAATGCCCAAACAGGAATAAACTCCTACGGTTATCATCTCTGGAGTCCAGACGGAATGTTTTCGATCTTTGTCTAGTTCACAAGCTTATTAAAAGATCGCGTGGGTCTGGTTCCAGTAATGTCTTCAGAATGGTTCATTCGAACACTAGAGGTGGTCCCATGAAGATCTATTTGTCAAAACCAAGACTAATTTACGTGCCAAGAGCTTCACCTTCAGGGCGGGCAGCGCGTATTTGAAGTTAACAAAAGCCATACCTGCCACTTTGTCACATGCTCAGTTCAGACACCGTATTTCCAAAAGGTTATTCAAGGTATGGTGGGTCTAGCTCTCCTGAGACTGGTCGATAATTTGGTGCTGGTTAATTGCAAATCGAAAACACTAATTAACCAATTTTTTGCTGGTTAATTAGTGTTTTCGAAAAATTGTAACTAACTTATCAATATTGGAACTTGTATACGTAATGTGTTCCGATGTTTTTTTTCTCACGTATGCCTTATGCACACGTAATAAACTTAAACTTAATTTGAAAGTACACTAGGGAAAATGAGTCCAATTGTTAGAGGATGTAAAGAATGACCTTTGCAAACAATGGGGCGTATGAGAAATGTGAATCAGAGCGCAGCCAAAATAATTCGTGCCAGTTTTTGCGGATTCAGGACAGCATTAATGGAGGGCAAGGCAGCCTTGACAGAGCTACTGTCCAAATCGCTTCGCACGCCCTATCGCCTGCATGGATCATGACTGCATCATTCCAATTCCAGGAAACATCTTCATCTACAGCCCTTCACCCCCCCCCCTCTCGTTCTCAATAGATGCATTCGACTGGAATTCCATCCACAGGACAGTTCGAGCCAATGCACATAAATATGTTGACCGCTTGAACCGAAACAGCTTGATGCCCACAGCACGCTCACACCTACCAATCTGATCTGATCTTCAAATAGAAGCTGCTGGCACAGCCTTCCCGCATCGTCGATATTTCTATCCGAATCCATTCCAGGCTCATAATAACAGAGAACTTTCTCTGGGATACTCTTCCATGTCCCACTTTCCTTCGTTGAAAAAGTGTATACAATGGTCTGAAAAAGATTATTACATGCATTTTCGTCGACGACATTATGCTATTCTTGTCTGCTGGCAACAATGCACTTAACCTGCGACTGTGGCACAAAAGCCGGTGAGCTTTTGTGGGGGGGGGAGGGGGGTAAGAGGTCTTGGTGGCGTAAAGAATAGCGCATTGGTCCGGAAAGGGCGCGCACGCTATTCTTTACGCTACCAAGGCGCGCACTCTAATCCCGCCTGAGGTTAAGACCTTTGCTCGGAGCACAAACTGCGGCGTTAACTAGTTATCATGATACAAATTAACCCATTGCGTACCGCTGCTGCACCATGTGCAGCACGCTCGTTTGTCTCTGTATGGCCGCGTAGATTTGTGCGACTTCCCCCTCAATTCTGTAATCGCGGTAGGTCTGTTTTGTAAAGCAGCGGAGCTGAGCTTCTCGATTGCATTACATTACTAAACGTTCTTGCATTATTTTGCTGGCTCTCTTCAAATGTTGCGGAGGTGGTGTAGTGACAAGTGGCGCGCTTACCACTCGCGCGGTCCTGGGTTCGAATCCCAGGTCGACACCCGCCCAGGCCAACCAAGCCTTCTACCCTCCGGGGACGGTAAATTGGTACCAGATTCGTCTGGGAGGATAAACACTGACTTGTACATCGGCTGGCCACCGCAAGTCATTGTATAGGCCACATCGCATTCAATAAGCCACTACGATTCTGAATGGAAGTAGAATGCGTGCCGCATCCCACAAAGGGATTGATCAACGGCGAAGACTTTATCCTTTTTTATCCTTTCAAATGTTACTGCTTTCGGTATTCCTGCTCAATATCTCCTCCGGTTACTCAACGCCTCGGGAAGAGGCTGAACGGATTGCTCTTCTGCGTTCTTCTCAGCGTGGGATCACTATCACAGTGAGAGGGCGCATAGGGACAAAATTAGTTGGGTCTCAAGATTCCATCAGTCGCGGAGCTCTCCTCCTCCTCATTTTCCTTCCTCCTTCCATCTTCTTTCATTCCTCTTCCTAGTCGACAATTTAGTGCGTTCCATCTTCAAAACTTCAAACCTGAGTAAGTCACATACCATGTCCTGATTTCTGCCAAAGAAGATCGGTGTCAACATTCGCTTGGATGCCTGTGTGAACGCGGTAGGCAATGTGGATGTTGCCTAAAAAAGGAAGTGGCATGGGTTTGAATAATTGTAGTAATACCAGCAGTAAATGCTCACCCCGGCTGACTTGAAGGTCGAAGATGCAGAAAACTGCCACTCATCCCTACTATCGTAGTATCCCGAGCTCACCAGCAACGCGTCCACCTGAATCAATTAAAGGCTCAAAGTCTTAGACAAAGTCACAACCTACCACGAAAACAGAACACAGCGAAAACAGTGAGGTATGTTCAACGAAAAATAGACACTAAAATGATCGTGAAGATAAACAGTACCTTGTCAACCTGTGCTCTAATTTCGTCTATAATGTGACGTCCTTCGCTATTATCGATGAACTGGATTAGTTTGAGATTCAAGAGCACATTAAGGGCTTCCACATCATCTACCTAGAAGATGCACGGAGAATTAAATCAGTAGCCACTTGACTTTGAGACATAACACGCGATTATCCGATGCTGCGGAGAGGCTATCGGTATCGCCTAGATGTAAAGTCTAGTACTAAGTACAGTGGAGCGCTCACCGGACGGTGGGGCGTTCCCTACGACCACGCTGGCGAGCGTTCCGTGATTGCGTGTCGATGGAAACGCGAAATTTTCAAGATTATCATCATTGCCTCTCCGTCTCTGATGCTGACTCTGCGCTCTAACACACGCCGCCGCACCGTCTACTCACTCTTCCGCTCTGGACTCTTACCGATCGATAATTGCTCTCGATCAGCTGATTCCTGCCGCATTTTCGCAGTATTTTTGCTAGATTCAGCTTGTTAAAGCTGAAATTTTTCGACTTTTGACTTCAATGTTCGAAGGTGAGTATTCTTACTGAAATTATATCACATTTTGCATGAATTTAGCATGGCTTACCCTAGAAAACTTGTTTTTCCTTCTGATTTTTGCAATTTTTCCAAATTTTTCCTTAATATCCCCATTTATTTTATGATATTGACCGAGTTTTCAAAGCAGTGTCTCAGATGTGATCTCGTTATTATCGAGAACCATCTCTGACACTTTTTTGAAGCTCGAAGTTGCCTTAATGGTTCGCCTTCCCATGCTAAAATTCCCAATTTCAGTTTTTTTTTCTTTCACAATTTCATTTCATGCTAAACTCATGCAAAATGTGATACAGTTTCGGTAAGAATACTCACCTTCGAACAATGAAGTCGAAATTCGAAAAATTCAGCTTTAGCAAGCTGAATGTAGCAAAAATACTGCGAAAATGCGGCAGGAATCAGCTGATCGAGAGCAATTATCGATCGGCGAGAGTACAGAACGGAAGAGTGAGTAGATTGTGGCGGCGTGTTTAGAGCGCAGAGTCAGTATCAGAGACGCAGAGGCAAAGTTTTCCACCAACAGGCAACTATCGGGCCGTTCGCCAGCGTGGCCTTAGGACCGCCCCACCGTCCGCTGAGAACTGCACTGTAAACATGCACCATTGTTGCAGCGAAAAATGGCCTAGGGAAGACGTCATCGTATCCCTGCTACAAAAGATGCTTCATACTGCGTTCATACCCTGCGACATTAGAAGACAGGAAAATCGCTGAACAGGGGAAGCCGAATAGTCGGTGAAAAGGAAAATATACGTATCGATCTAGAGAACTGAAGCACTGGAGAATCTGCGAGTTAGAGGAAGCACGGATAGGCGACTCCTCGGAATAAATCGATACGTATCCAATCTTTGTTTTCGCGTTCTCCCACTCGCCGATTCTTTTATTCCCCTACTCTTTAGGACCGTTTTGCCTTTTCCCGATCGCGTCGTCGCGGTAACCGAAGCTAGCGACTGCTAGATAAAAAATGATAAGGATTTCAATTCCAAAAGTGACGTGATGGTGAAGAGGGCTTGAATCATTGTGGTAACAACAAGTAAGAGCCCATCTCGTACTCTATTCGCCCTTGCTAAACATGGTTTGAGGTGGACGGGTGTGAATAGGGAGTCTCAATAGGAGTACTTCCGACGGTTTTTTATCTGCTTTTTTTTCTCGTTGTCATTTATTGATCTTCTTCACACTGATGTTCGAATCACAGTAACCTCTATTCGATAGTTGTACCACAGCAACCTCTATTTATATAGTACTCCTTATTTGAATCGTAAAATGTGCCATAACATTACCTTGCTCCGTAAATCGTTGAATGATGCATCGCGATAATACGCAGGAAGAAGAACGATGACCTGTAAGAAAAAAAGGTGCAGTTTCAGAAATTAAATGCTTGAACAAGATGAGAGATTCGTCTCAAATGATCTACGGGGTGCAGATTGACGGAAGTGACGAAGTGCGCTGCGCATTCACACATTTCCGGGGTTCATAGGTTTCCGGGCCGAATCCAGCGGCCTCACCACCAACTGTGGTCGCCTTTCAGCTTCCACAGTTGGTGGAAAATGTCCTCGCGCCGCACCAAGAAAACCTAGCCTATCTGACACGCCAAAGCATCCGTAGCGAACAAGACTACTTGCATATCTGGATACGACTTCGCTGTACAGAAATGGTAACAGCTCGAAAAGCTTTCGCTATTGATCAAGCTCTCGTTGGAAAACACAATGCATCTAACTTTCATTCAGAATCGTACTGTCATTTTGAACGCGATTTGGCCATGGGCCTATAATGACTTGCGCCGGTAACCAATGCGCAAACCAGTTTTTCATTATCACAAAAAATGACATCAGTTTGCCGAGCACTGACCAGAGACCGCCAACTTACCATGGAACTTTGAATGGAGACCTGGGTAGATCGATAGAGTCTATAAGGTTATTTACAAATATAGATAGCAAAACTGCAACCTGCATTTCACAAGCAACTTATGAGCAGGTAAAGTTTGTAATGGTGCAGTAGGGTGGAGGCTTGGTGAGCTGTGAAGCATAAGCGAGGAATCGCATACGTCGAATCGAGTCGTGGTGGTTCAGTGGTAAGGTTCGACGACGATTCGACGTATGCGATTCCTCGCTTATGCTTCACAGCTCACCACCAAGCCTCCACCCTACTGCACCATTACAAACTTTACCTGCTCATAAGTTGCTTGTGAAATGCAGGTTGCAGTTTTGCTATCTATATTTGTAAATAACCTTATAGACTCTATCGATCTACCCAGGTCTCCATTCAAAGTTCCATGGTAATTGGCGGACTTCCCTGGTGAGGGATGTAAAGCATGTAGAGTTTGAAATCCTCGATCACCTTATTCAGCTCGACTCTGAGGAAGGTGATCGAGGATTTCAATGCCAGACCTTGCGCCTGATGAGAGGCGCCACCGCAACTAGACCACTTCCACCTCAAGGAAAAAAAATAACAATTTAGAAATAGGTAGCACGGAACCCACTTTGTGACCACGCAGCAGAAACTCCACCAAACACTGGTAAATTGGCTTAATGGAAAGAACTTTGCACGGAGCCCAAGCAAGTTTCTTGATGTCTTTAATTCTTCCCCAGTACACGGAATACTCTTTGTCGAAGCATCCAGACACAGCACATCCGTCTGGAAACAAGATTACTATACGAGAAATAAGTCATGGAACGATTCCTGAATGAATAATAAGCTGTGAATTCCAGTTGCATCGTCAATGAAATGAATCCCATTGAAGTAGAAAAAAATATGTTTAAAAGACTATGAATACCTATTATGACCGGCCTCAACAGACGATTTGTTGGTCTTGAAGAAAGTGTGGGAGGAAATTCGAACAAGTCCACAATCACCGAGAGAGCGCCTGAAAGCACCCCTATGGAACAGTATCCGATAACCTTCAAAAGCCTTGATATGCTTCAAATAAAACAAAGCTCTAAAGTATTGCAGAAGTGTAGAAGCTCCTAGCACGTGAAGAAAAAAAACTATAAAAGAGATACAGCCGTAGTGGTGAGAGATACATTTGAAGTGAAGCGAAAATTGGTATGAAAACTGAAACATGAATGGGAAGAATGTCGACTTCCTGGACTCGAACAAGGTGAAATAACCGACGGCGTTAGGCAAAAGTCTGAAGGGATTGAAAAAGGGAAACCAAGGCGCTACACCACTCAGAGGGATGGGCAAATTGGTAAACTCCTATCAACATACCGGGTGAGCATATGAGCGATATGATAAGCAAAGGAATGATACCAGTTTCATTTTTACGTCCAGGTACAGTTGATAAGTTCGCAATCAGTCGAGGCTGCTTCACAGAGATGGACTCAGCCACCCGCGGCGTTTCCACCCGATTGTTTTCTTTGAAAAAAGTACAGTAACCAATTCTACTGGTAGAGCAAGGAAGTCGGAAGCAGGCTTATTCCGCTCCTCCCGACTCCTTTTGAAGCTTATAATACGTTTCTGTCACTGCTCGGTATGCCGACAGGAGTTTACATAAATGCCCCTCCCTTAAAGTGGACTTGCCCCAGAAATAATGAAAACAAAGCATCACACCTGATGAGAGATTTGTACTCGAAAAGAACTTATGGACGATGTTGTGCAGAAGATCATCCACATGCTTAGTGTCACCACGACGCCGCACTTCACTGCATACCTGAAAATTGGACCGATCCTTTACAGCACGAAAGGCTCTACCACGCGCAGAAAAATTAGAGAAAAATTTTTAGATGAAAGCAATCAGCGATGTATGCCAAAATATGACATGGTGTGTCGAACAACCCGTCTAATACAATTCCATATCTTATGCTTAGGGGGAAAAAGGGGCGTAGCTGCGTATGCCGGGACGATTGTGAGGGTTTAGGAGGTAAAGATCTGTGAGTAAAAGCGCTCAGACTAGGCAATCCAGTTCGTTTGAATCGCGCGATCAAACACTCGAGCGTTCAATCGCGAATGTCTGAATGAGCTTAGCGATAGGAGTCGGCACGGGAAAGGTAGGCATCGATGGTACACCCTTTTTGCCCTCGGATAAAGACTGCAATTCAGCAACAGCAGAAAACACAAACTGATGATGTGATACATACCATGCCGGCATCAAGATCCGCAATCACGAAATTATCGATGAGAACAGAGGAAACACAGCTGGGTCGAAGTGGGAGATAACATTCCCCTTTCATGAAAAAAAATCGAAAGAACATGCAAATTAGCAACATTCTAAAATCAGTCTGCGGCTACACCCATAGTCCCCTCAAAAACGACAGACCTTATCGCTACTTCGTAGAATTATTTTCGCTTGGAAAAACAGGCGTTGCCCACTTCTTAAGATTCGGCATTCATCGCAGTTTTGCTAGAAACGAAGAAAATTATGGTTATATTCGCGGGTAAAGGCTACCTTGAAAGGTAAACGTAAACAACTGAACATGCGCACCAGAACCTAACCAGTACAGATCTCATGTTTTCTAGCTAGGAACTAATCTCGGCAACATACAGTGAATGTCGCGCCCCACACCCAAAAAATCAGATATGTATGATAAAGTACATCCTCGCAGTGTTCACCAATAAGGAGGGAGGTCGTATTCGGCGTTGAGAAGTTGAGAAGATATTTTAGAGTTGTGGTTTTTTTCTCCACTGCAAAACCATACCCTCTCCCAACCTTGCACAATTCTAGGTTAAAAATCCCTAAGAGGGATAGTACCCATTAATGAGGTTTGTCAGGGTCTTGGGCGTTAGGCTGTGAAAGGTGATCATCCCAAGACTCCCATTTGGGAGGAGGGGAGGGAGGAGAGGGTAAAGGTTGGTGGGATCGTACTGGAACCATCGTTGTACTTACACATCCTGTGGTGCTCCTTACGTCCTAACGAGGTTATTCCGTTGTTGAGGTACCGAGCTGATCATTGAAAAAACGCCGTAAAAACCCGTGCGGCTTGGAAAGTCCATCACATCTCGGTGTTGGGAGAATCCCATCAGGGGTCGTAGTTAGTAGTTTGGAAGGGGATGAGGTTCTATCTGCCTTCGAGTGAGATGTTCCTGAGCAGCGATAAAAATATCCTGATTGTTGGTTTTCGGCGGTTTTCTTCCGATTCCTGTACTCACTTCCTGCTCAACGGCAGCTTTTCAGGGGAAAACTGGAAAATTTCGGAAAACTGCCGAAAAATGGTAGGAAGGTGGAAAAACTCAAAAAGATGATAGACAACATGGAAGGAAGGGGGGGGGGAGAGGAATCGTCCCTGAGGAAGAAATTTGCAGCGGAGAATCGTGCGATACCGTCATTTCTCCCATCCCGGTGTGTATCCTGCGACTAATTATTCTCAACCCGTAATCATAAGTCACACTATTCGATAACTGTTCCTGTCTATGCTGCAATACAGAATAGCACACGGAAACATGAAACAATGTTAACAAACCTCATCGTCACTGTCAGGACCAAGCAGCTGCCGACAGACGTTCACAAAATCCATTTTGCTAACCATCCGTCGATTTCGTGGAATATTGTTCGAGTAGTTTTTGTACACCAGATTTTGAGACTAAAATCTAGGAAACTTTCATGAGCGCTGCAAACTTGGAGCAGAGTAAAAGGAACAGGGAAAAACTTTCCGCTTTCAATACCGATTGCTGGGTAGCATCTTCTCGTCGTGGCTTTTCCGCAGAAGACTCAGCGGGACGTGTCCTCGATTCCACATCTCTTCTACGCTGTTCGTTCTAAAAATAAAAGCCTATGTCATTTTGACTTCAGCATTTTATACCTCTTTTTCGGGACCCTATACAACCATTACTACATCAATCTTCCGAAATCTGGCCAGTTT
The DNA here is from genome assembly GCA_036418165.1 of Cooperia oncophora. Taxonomy (NCBI): domain Eukaryota; kingdom Metazoa; phylum Nematoda; class Chromadorea; order Rhabditida; family Trichostrongylidae; genus Cooperia; species Cooperia oncophora. Next base: position 15,783 of record MU913389.1, on the reverse strand, counting down.
CTCACCGGCAGCAACAGGTCGCAGAAGATTCCACGATAAACAGTGCATATTAGGAAACTGCGTAACTTAACCCAAAATTTGGCGATTGCAAATGGGAGCATTATATGAAATCCAATGTTAGGCATTTAACTCTATTCATACTGGGAAAAGAAAGGGTCTCAGGGAAAAGCGTATCAAAGAGCTTAACGTGTTATGAGACGCGCTCCTCCTTCCGATTAGGTCGTATTGCTGGCCAGAGACAGAAATTTGTCCAGCGAGAATAGCTAAGGTCTTCTGGATGTCGAAAGAAAAAACCCAGACCAACAGAGAGTGCCCTTTAATTGCAAGAGACTCTTACCGTTGGTACAATTGTGAGCTCTAGAATCGGACAGCGCGGTATCTCAACCTTCGAATAGCTTTTTACGGGAAGAAATGCCGTATTCTATTAGAATAACTACGGCTTTTGTGTGAACGCAGACCGTCGTGTCCGTCCCTCTCAGGATTCATGAACACGATGTCGTAACCGCTAGAGTTGACGAGGCGTTTTAGCTGGTCAGAAGTAGGTAGTCTTTGATCATTTAAAGTCTGCTGGAACGCCGATATCAAGTCGCACCTGACAACCCCTACGTAAAAGCCAAATAAGTTAGGAACTACAACTAACATGCCGAAGTTGCGAAAAGAGGGAGCTCTTATCAGTGTCTCAAGGAGATAGCGGAATTTGGAGAAGTAGCGCAGTTTACTGATAAGGGAGTTCACAGCCGCCCGTTCTATCAGTATATCACGACACTAAAACTATAAAAAGGATGAAATCTTCGTTGCTGATCAAGTCCCATTTTTTTCGAGCGGTCCACGCTTCTATTTATGTAGAAGACCTGGAACTATCATACGCACCGCTGCAGCAAGAAGCTGGGTTGGTTGGACAGAACCAACGCTGGATCTGACTCGGCGCGCGAAATGTATCGCACGTGCTACACACCATATTTCGCCAGCATTATGCCACTATACAATAGCGAACTGGTTTTTCGTTAACCTTGTTTCAGGTGGATCGTCCTACTTGTTGTCCGGACTCTGTATCCGTCGTGATAATAAACGTTCTTAAGCCGGAGTGTGGCAGAGGTTTTCATTTTTTTCATTTCAGAGACAGGTTACACGAGAACAACCGCATGGAGAAAACTAGTTGTGAAAAACTTACATTATCTGAAGTTTCTCTGCGTTGCATATAACGAGAAGGTGGAACTTTCTTCTTTTGGTTTTCCATAACGGCATCCCATTCCGAGTCGCTAGCTTCTCGAAATCGTAGAATTTGCCCTTCTTCCCCTTTGGGAAGGACAATTACATTGCCCGAAGGTGGTGGGCCGGATGGAAACCCAGCCCCGAATAACACACCCCCTGTGAAAGGTTTGCCGTGACTGTCTTCTGATGATTCCCTTGACAACGACGGAGTATTTGTCGTTGTAGGGATTTTGTTTTCATTGCTTGCTTGCTGTTGCGATGGTAGCGCGGAAATCAGAATCCGGCGTTACGAGTCGTTTTTCACCGGTTGCATTTTGTCCGATGGACGTCTGGCAATCAGCCCATTCCTCGGAATCATCGCCTGTTTGAGATATGCCGTCTGAGCTAGTTGTTTCACTAGAACTCAAACGGTCGCCCATAGACAGCTCCGCCGGCATTTCTCAATAGGACGTCCAATAAACAGGGTACAGGTTGGACAGAAACGTGAAATACTCCTCCCACCAACTCCAGACTCCTTGCTCCTGGTTTCTAAAAGCATTCGTTTTCATATAAAGTCCTGAAGATCGAGCAACACCTTACAGTCCAGTTCCCTGCAGAAGATGAGGCGTGTGAGTGCGGCTGCGTTTGGCGCGGCACCAAACCCGTTTTCCACCAGCTGTTGAAGCGAGCAAGCGACAGGACTGTAGCATTTCGTTCACATAAATCATTTCCCAGCTCTTTCAACAACTTGTGGGAAAAAGATTTGGCGCCGCGCCCAAAGCGGCCGCGCTGACACGCCCTATCATCCACAGCGAACAAGACAGCAGTAGTGCCGACAACTCGAAAATTTACCGCTGGCAGCACGTACCAAGCAGGTCCAAGCACACTATTTTGTTGCTTGGATGTTTTTATCCTCCCAGACAAATCTGATCCCTAGCGGATCACGAATACTAGAATCTTCTTCACCACACGGCAGATTCGATCCAAGGGGATCGTGCAGTTGTGAAGCTGAGGTTTGTAAGCTGCTGAGGTTTGTAAGCTGTATTCCAATATACATAATCGGAACCGTTCAGATTCCTGGACCCCTCTTTCCAGTGGGTGTGTAACAAGGCAATCGTAATTCGCAGCGTTGAGGGGTGGGAGGGGGATGGGGTCACACCTGCAAACGAAGATTGTTTCTAGACCGTGGAAGGCGACAGCAAACAATGAATAGCCAAAAATGAACGCGAACATAAACACTGTCGTAGTCTACCCAAGATCCACCGCTCCAAAACGGCAGGCTATTACAAATAAACATCGCGCGCGACGCAGCGGCAAATTACGATTGTCTTGACCGTCTCCTCTTTTCAGTAAAAATAAACACATCACAACCCAGTCAGAAGCATTTAACTGCATGGTATCGGGAGATTATAGAAGACGAGAAAGATTTATTGTAAATAAACGAAGAACACATGGGTTGGGCAACAACAGTTACAACACACGTCAAAAATCAAAGTATGAACAAGTAAGTCTTCAAGAGTCATTATCAGCGTCAAATCATCACACAACCTAACATACAACGAACGTGTGTTGCACCTGCAAATAAACAATGTTAACAGTAAATAAGAGGGAAGTTTTGGCATAGTCAGCAGTTTTTGGAATACGTTGCCACGCTTTTCTTATTTTCACATCCCCATTCACTGCGGCTACAGTTTGGATACAATTTGGCTTACACTATGACTTTCGAGGGCTACTAAAAGGTTTTTATCTCCCGGAACATTCCTGGTACTCCTTAACCTCCTAATGGACACAGAGGCCTGGCTGTTTCAAGCGACTGTGAACCGAATGTTGATAAGGCAGCGTCATCTGCAATCACCTATCCATTCCACTAGCGAAACAATCAACGACTAAAAGCTTGAGCGCAAGGAGAGATCCTAAGGAGGACTCAGCGCAGTTCGCCCTTGTAGCGGCATTTCGCTGGACTCCCATCGACCTACCGATTCCCTGTGGAGACTTGTAGACATCTGTAAAACTATGCAGCTGCATGAGCTAGGTTTAGACTTGACAAGTCTACAGGCCTCACCAAGAAGAGATTTGCAAGTTGACAGGAGCTAGCAAGAGAACTAGCCAGAGTAAAAAAAATCTTCCTAAGCCCGAATAGCGTCCAATTTTATAATTTTTAATCCTAGTTAAAAGTTAGACAAACGCCGGAGTAAAAGCCAGAGTAATTTCTCTGGGATTTCCCGCAACGCAGGATCGGAGCTCTAGGACTTACTCGAGGAAACGTGACTCAACGACTTGGCTGAGGTGAGAAACAGCGAATTTCAACACTGATCAAAATAGAAGCAGAGCGGAGAATACCCGGACACGTTCAGGGGGGGGGGGGGGGGGGGGGGGGGGGGGGGGGGGGCGGGGGGGTGGGGATAGACACAACAGAATGAAAGAATCAAGGCTCGCTCTGCATCTATAGAGTCAAAAAAAGCTTTCATAACAGCAGTAAAGGCACTATTTACCTACAATTAGGATTTCCTTCATACACTAAGGAGGTACACCCTACAAGGTTAAAACGCATTTATCTGTTAAGCAAGTGAAACATTTGACAGCGATAGTGTACCTTCCCCAAACCAAGGTCAGGCTTATTGGAGCTGATGCCTCTCCAATCGACGCTATTGTGGTACTTCTGGGCGTTGTAGGCCTTTTAAAAGAAAGTTTGAATTGAACTGACTGCCACTAAGAAGCATGTAAAACAATGATTCGTTTCTCTTCTCTTTCAGACGAATACTTTCAACGCCAAACCCCCTGAGGCTCACCAGTGAAGGGGTTTTACGTTGAAAATGGTGAATGGCAGATGTGTTTCTCAGTAAAAACCATAATTAGACGGTGTAAAGTAAGCATTCTCTAAAAGGATTCAAGACTGTTTCCCTCCTCCCACCTGCATTTGCACCTAGCAAAATAATCACTTCATAATGAAAACGTTCCCATGAATTTACAGTCTAGAACTCGCCTCAGAGGCACGTCCTGCATCATCTGATGTTCTATTCTTCCTTGGATATGAGAGTCTTGTCCGCAAGCATGGACGACGGCTCTAATGTTGTAGTTAAACAATACATAAGGCAGCGTTCACGGAAGCCTCGCGACAGCAGCGTCGGCGGTCTGCCTGCGACCGCCCTACATTTGCGAAGCCACTAACCCTGCCTAAAGGAAAGGCGCCCCACTCGTGTCGGAACCACGGTTGGGCTGTTTCATTTTTAACTGCTACCTAATGGCCGGTTATTCCGCTAGTGAGTGTCGCCTTTTTGGTGGGGAGGTGATAAGGAGAAATGACACCAACAAGTGAGAACTCGTCCTACAAACACGGCTCGACGTGGTGCATTAAATGAGCCACTTCGAGCAGGTTTTAGTTTTTTTCATCTCTTTTTTGGCATTTAACCATCTTGTCATTTATGACTGAGCCGCACATTTCAGTATTTTTTGACACCGACGGACTTTTGAAGAAGAATTCACACTTGCCTGATAAGGATTTCGCCTAGATTTCCCGTGTTGTTCCCGTCAATATATTCTTCTGCATTGGCCAATTGCAAGTTCATGTATCCGTCAACAGCCCACAAGAATCCCTTAAGATAAGATCTTCAGTGGAGAATTTAGACATTGTCGTCTCAACAAGTCCGTAACTTGTGAAAAGAAAGCAAAACAAGCCCTCTTTTTCCGAATGCTCACCTTTATACTCCATACCCCATTTTAACTTGCATACAATGGGTTTTCCAGTGAGACTATTGAGGAACGGTTTTGGATTGACAGGCTGGAGTGTCGACATAACTAGTAGGCCTTAAAGAAACAATCTCAGCTTGATCGCATTGAAAATGTAAAAATACGCACAAAATACACGAGTATGCAAACGAATTGAGCGTTAGAAGAGACAAAAATCAGCCATTCGAATTGTAACATTAAAACATCACTACCAACTAAACACTGACAGAAACAATTGGCTCAAGGAACCAGGGAAAACCTGGTCCAGAAAACAGGCACCTGGAAGTTTTAAAAGACGGGGAGTGAAGTGAGAACAAGTGAATCGAGACTAATATACACAACTTCAAGCGCTTTAATAACAACCTTTTTCAAAAAACGTTAGAATGAAGAACTACTAAACAAAACGTGAAAAGCACCGACCACACCCGGCTTTTTCGAATCGTGCTTGAAAAGCCCGCGATAGGCACGCGACATTGCACAATTGTAGCAGTACCGTAACCCGATATTAACACCTTGATGCGTTTTTCTGGTGCGCAGTCGCAGAAAACGTGTCCAACGAGCTGCCATTCATGAAGAATGCTCAGGTGCATTCAGTGTTTATCAGAGTTACAGATATGCATAGGTTACAAGGCACGTCGTGCATTGGGATCCCGAGGAGAGGGGTATTTTCCTCTGTTGTATTTATCTCTGAGGAGGTTTTTTTGGTTGTCGGCTTTTCTTGACGTCAGTTTTCTGTGCGGAAAGTGGAGAATTCTTAAAAAATTTCCCGGAAAGTGATAGGAAGTTGGGAATACCAAGGAGGTGGTAGGCTTTTGAGGAACTGGGAAGGAGGTCGTGACAGAGGAGGAAATTCCGAGGGGGAGTCGTAATTTCCGACGTGGCCTAGCTTTTCCTGTTAAGCGTATTAAAGCAAAAGGAGAAAGAAAAGAACACCTAGACAGCCTTGATCCTTTTGTCGATGGACCAGATGGGACCTGCACATGACCGCCGACATGTCGCTAGAACGGAAGGAAAGTTCACCGCACCAGAAAATCTTCGATAGAAAAGCTTTCACGGTCGATGAATCCCTTTGAGATGCTGCACGCATTCTACTTCCATTCACAATCGTAGGACTTTTTAATGTGAACTGGCCTATTCTCTGAACAACTGGCAGTTAGTGTATAATAGTCATGCTTTTATCCTCCCAGGCAAACCACCAATCAGGTATCCCCACATGGAAAGACTCGAGTGGGAGCCGATCTGGGATTTCTTCAGACTGCCACGTGGTAGGCAGCGCTACCTGCTGCTACGTTACCTGCTCTCTATAACTATTAAAGGCATCTGGTACGAGAAATTCTCAAATTTAGACGAGCAGGAATTAAATTATGCCTAAGCCGGACAGATTTCGGCAGTCCCCTTGAGCAGGCGCTACGTTCGTAGCCCACCCAATGGAAGGTACTTTAGCGTTCTGCTGAAGCTGCAACAATAACCGACCGAACGCCCAGCTGCGCCCGCCGCCCACAAATGTTCTTCCGTATGCAATTCATTTGCGAAACACAACTATGCAGCGACAGGCGAACTGATTTCCAGGCCGAGTACCTTATCGCTACCTTATGCCTCTCAAAATATTTTATTTACTTTACATTGTATTGTATCTTAGCTACTGCTCCTATTGCTGATTTAGAGGAGAATAAGTGAGCGAAAACGGATGAAAATGCCATTTAAAAGTTTTTTCCTGCTACTACAACATTTTGCTGTTTCAAAAGGTTTCGTCTACTACGCACTAGCAGTTTTATTCAAATTAATTTTAACGTAGTCAATAGATCAAAAGCTTTTTCGCATTATTTCAATATGTTGTAGATTTTCTACATAGCTGGACTGTCCGACGATGATGTCCGTGGAGGAGGAACCTGAGTTGAAAATTGTGATAAGAAAATTGATGAGAAAAATTGTGGCTTCTGGAGGAGGGGAGGGGGAGGGTAATGCGATGAGAACAGATCGTGCGCGCTCTAGTCGTCTGGGCTCTCTTGAGGCTCAGTCTGTTGAAAGAAGAAAGCCCTCAATCTGGGGTAAAGGGCGAGAACGAGCAGCAGTTAGTCAGCCCGCATGCCCCGACACTCACTCTCACTTAAGTAGCGAATACCGATGCCTGGAATAGTTTCTAGTGCTCGTACCTTAACGATGAGACTAGTCTGCAAATCTTCGTAGTAGTCGTGCTGGACGGTTTTTTCATTGAAATGTCGGGAGGCGTGTACTCTTCGTTGTCCTTTCACAGTCGCATCGCGCTTTGCCTGAACATTTTGGGTTCGGTGGTTGAGAATAAAGCCTAGAGTGATTTCCAAGGCACTCATGAGTGCGTGAATACTCGCGCAGAACAGGGCTGGTATCAGATTCACGGTACGCTGACTGATCCTCCTGCGGTGGGGGGAGGTCGCGCAAGGAGGCTGCTTCGCAGGAGAGATGCTTTCGGGTGTACACATATAGCCTCCTTCGCGCTTCAACGGCAGTTTTTTTGTTTTGCGAAAAAAACTCTTGATAACGTACTAGGAAGTTGGGAAAAATCCAGGAAATGGTTAGTAGGACTGGGGTATGTTTTAAGAGGTATCTTATTCAGAGGGTTAAGTTTTGAGTGTTACTTCGTAGATATGGTAGACCCCTTCCTCGGTAGCGCAGTTAGAGGAATGCGCGCCAGCGAGGCCTGGTCGGTGGCAGAGCTGACTCCTCCCATACCATCAACGTGGAATGAGTCTTCAAGATACAGCGGAAAACTTTCAAAATTACTTTTGTACATGGAAACTGACTTATCAGCTTTAGGTTCCCGATAGACTGGCTTCGGATCCTTTTCCTTCAGAGCAGCGATGCCTTTTTCGCACCACGGCTTTGTCTCCGGTGGGAGTGGCAGATCCTTCACCTCTGCCGATGGTCCAACAGCAGCCTGAATATTCGAGTGAAGAGAGCAATTTGGGTGCAGTTTGGCTTGGTGGGTGCACCAAACTGTACACATGGTCAGCAAAACCTGTAAAAACACACCTTGTAAAGGGGTGTGAAGTTCCGTGATCAGGGTGGATCACTTGCACCACCGTTTTGTAGCTTCACAAGAGTTTACAGGCTAAGACCCGCAGGACAAAATGTACTAGCATGAAAGCAAGCTTCCTTCCATTCCCACCCTTTTTCTGCCATGTATGTCGCCGAAAGCGTCGAAATATTCCTCAGAGTGTGCAGTCCATACTGATCTATGTAGCTCGGCTCACGGAAGCGCCTTCCTCCGTTTGTCAGAAGACGAATGCACCAGTTAAGCGAGCCAGAGGTGGTTCTTATTCTCCGCATACCTGTGCCCTCTCCATATGATTGTGGATTCTATCTGGTCCAATCGAATTCATCGTGCATTGTAAATATTTTTAGAGGCATAGCAAAAATAATAATGAGAACACTCACTGCTATCTTTTGCCGAAGCATATTACGGAGCATATCATTCCCAGGGGACTCTACTAATAGGCGGCAACCTGTCAGCCATTGTTTTACCCATCGAGTTTTAAATCATTGAAGAAGTCATCTGCAAAAAGCCCCACATCCCTGACGTTGTCCAAAATTACCTGTACCGCTGTTGATGACTGTTCGGATTCCCACTTTACTCCATATCCTAATTCAGGAGGCAAGGCGTGCCGTCACTATGCGAATTTGAACAATGGCGTACGTGAGAGTGTCCGGCGTTTTATCCTCATGGGTAAGCCGTCTCATTTCACAATCTGTAATCCCACACCTTGACAAATTAAGAACAAAGACGTGATGCGCCAGAACTGCCAAGTGGCCCAAGCCGCCGTCACGTTCGAAAGAATGCCGTCGGCCACGCCCTCTCAGCATTGTGGAATTATGGAGCTGTATTTCGCTGCTGCAGGCCCTACAAGAATGCAAAGGAGAGCAGGTTTCGGCTGAAAGTGAAACAGTGGTCAGGAGCGTCCATCGTTGGCTGCACTGTCGCCAGAAATCTAGTGTCATGGGAGGCGGCTAATTTTCGCGTACAGGCGAACACTGCCGGCGCCCGTTCACCCTCTTGAGAGTTGCCTCTTGGCGGAGTCACCGCAATATGATCTCTGAGCGATACCCATCGCGCAACCGCGGCAACGGTTGACTCTACGTTATTGGATCAAGGCATCGCTCAGGTTGGCGCGTTCAGATTGGTAGGGGCATTTTGCTGGATCCCATTAGCCGCTGTTGATCCCTCTTGGGAACACCTGCCAGTTCATGTGGAGCTAGATTTTTGAAGGAGCTTTGTTTACACTTGACAAGAGTCTAGAGAAGCCTTTCCAAACAAGCGTTCGGTATCTTGAACATGAATAGCCAAAAGAACACTAGCCGAAAAAAGTCCGCTTCCAAGCCGAACAACCCCTCGATTCGTGCATTTTCTTAGCTGCTAGGCAGTCTGTCTCCAGCACTTGTACTGTACAACGTGAATCTGCTAACTGAAAGACATGCCGATAGCCCCGCGATTTCTGGAACACGCTTGCGATATACCTAGGAGGCCTGCCGTCAGCAATGTACTTTTGATCATACCATCCCACTTTCAATGTAACTACGCCATCTTACTAGTTGTGAGTTTCAACACGGAAAGGGGATCATGGGAATTGAAAAGTGATGACTCTGCCTTAAGAGTAACCGATTACCTGTGGTATTGATGTAACTAGTTCTCCATCTACATCTATAATACACTCTCCAATGAGTAATGACATGGCAGCTATACTATCCGGCATAAGATTGGCTACATATATCTGCAATTATAGGGACTTTACAGAACTCGGGCCACACCACACACAATCCACATGCTGATGGGGCTACAAGGGTATGGCCTGAGAGAGCAAGCAGGATCCAGGCGAGGGAGTGACAAATAGATTTGTTTAAGAGGGGTAGAGTGGACAAGGGAATATACAGCCGTCCTTTGGGCGCCCCCTCTGGCCCTAAAAATACGGGTACTATCGAAATAGTCGTCGTTTGGAGTCATGAGTTTTAGTTTAGGCCTACCCCCCCCCTCTCACTGTCCAGAAGTGAGGATAATAGATACTGAAGAGGCAGGGTTCGGAACCGGTACAATGTATGGTGTAGCAACTCAACGTATTCTAGTAAGCCACATTGCTAACCGCCTCCCCACCCACCCCTCCGCCGCTGGCCTTAGAGTGGTTTTGGCGGAATGGTCAGGCTGCGAAAACCCTATAGACTGCGCAAACTAACATATGACCCAAGCTTTATAAAAGTTGACATGCAACATGTACCAATCCAGTACAGGAAATGAGCTTTTTCCGAGGGAGATTCCATGAGAAAAGGAGGTCTTGGGATTATCATGCTTTGTTACCTTTTTGTCAATCATGCGCACATCCAATCCTAAAACCATACCACGCATCAGATAAAGCACCGTCCATTCATATTCGAAACCTTGAACGGGTTCGTACCCTTTTGGTAGGATCGGTTTTATAGTAGGCCGCCGTTTGAATCTGATCACAGTTACTGTAAACTGAAATGAATGCATAAAACTTCAAAACTTAAAACTGAACTGAAAGTTTCATTACATACAGTCACTCATTGGGACTTGGTTGGATCTGTCAGTGGGCTGATGTTTGACGCGGTTGTCACAGTCGTTTCTGCACCAGTTGTTGAAGCGGGCAAGTGACATTACTGTATTATATCCTTCGTATTACTCGTTTTCTACCACTTTTTGTCGCATACGCGTTTCAACAAAAAAGGCTGAGAACGGCTTCAACAGTGTGCACACTCATACTTGCTGACACGCAGGCGCCCAATGATTGGAGGGATTGTACCACTGCAAAAATGGGATAGACATAGCCACAGGGAATTGGCGCACTAATGGACTTGGGAGAGGGATTCGGCAAAACTAGATACACCGTGATGCGACCTGGCAGGACAAGGAAATTTGGGCTCAGTGACAAACTGTACATTTCGCCTCCGTGTATCCTGGTTGCCCTGTTTCGTGTGCTAGACTAGCTTCGCAGCTCAGAAAGCGTGCCACTTTCTCCGCCTAAAAGTGCGCGGAGAACGCGAGATGGGAGTAGGGATGCCCCCGAACGCCTACTTAGGTCCGCGCTGCCGCATGGCCAGCCACGGCTAACCATGGCCACCCACGCTACTTGTCTGCGCCCTGCCACCTCTACTTGTTCCCTACTGTTGAGTGTGTATCTCGCTGCAGGACCTTGGTATCGACGCAGGATGCACTTTGAGGATAGAGCGGATGTAGTACGGAGACGACATTCGGGAAGCGCTACCCTACAGCCCCGTTTGAGCGCACTTTTGAGCGGAGGAAGTGGCGCGCGACGGCAGCTGCAGACCCATATTCCACACACACGGCTAGGACCAAAGTTCGCTGAGTAAAGTGTGCAGTTCGTCTTCCCTATTTCAAGTTCGGCAACGGGGGGGGGGGCATTTTGCACTTTTGCTACTTCCCATCGACGTGTCGACCCATCTAGAGAGCCTTTTCGTGAGTTGACAGGTTTCACCATTGTGGCTCGATGAGCTTGCTCCAGCTTCACAGGAGTTCACAGGTTTCATCAGGTAAAGTATGCAAACCGGAACTAGTGGAGCAATGAAAGTGCAAAATGCCCCCCCCGTCGCCGAACTGCGCCTGGAACTCCTTTTCCTAAGCCCGCCGTTTCGGGCGAACTTCAGCAGGTCAGCATTAAGCGAACAGTAGAACAGGCAGCAAAGTTCGACATACTTTTCCTCCGGTTTGATTAAGTCTTGCCATCATATCCTTATTTTTGCTAGCTTCCTCCGAGAACATTTCTTTATTAATCGTGTACAGAATATCTCCAGATTGGAGTATTCCGAGACAGGGACTGTCCCATTTTAAGCCAACTACAGTATCCTTTTTAATGATCAGACCAAGCTGAAATGCAGCGTTCAATGTGGTCAAGGGGACAAAGACAGTTAAGGGGAGGGCATTCAGCGACACGACAACACCACGCTGTTTGTGCTCATCTGCCTCTCTCTTTGATAGGGTCTGTAATAATACTCAAGAGGGAGTTTTGGGCGGAAATTCGGTTGCGAACAATATATGCATCCATATCGTGTAGATGCGGTGGGCGTGACCGCGTACTTCCTTTGATCGCTACGCCGGCTACGCTTCCGGTGGTATAACGCAGTCTTGAGAAGTTGCAACCATGTCTTTGTCCAGCACAAGAGGAGTCATTTCCTCTGGTGGAAATATTCCACGGAAAACATATTGTACGTCATATCCAATAGAGACAAGCAGCTACGCCCTTCCAGCTCTCGGGATACGAAGTGACACTTCTCGCATTATCTCTGTGAGAGGAGCAGACGAGCACACATGAAGCGCCTGGGTAGCTGCACTGTGTGCCCCTCCATCTCTAACTGTCTTTGTCCCTTTCCGAGCATCTGGTATTGAGAGTACATCCCGCGATCAAGTTATTTACAAATACCCTACGTGGACAAGGCAATTCAGCTCGCAAGCACAGCGGATGTTCTATAGTCGTGGCTCGAAAACGAGTGCTAACGACGCGAGGTGTCTCTGACGAAGTTAATAACAATGACAATAACAAAGACGAGGGCACCTTACCACTACGCATGGGGTCTGACTTTTGCCCATAGCTCAGTGCTCTTGTGATAGCTTTGGAGCGCAGTAAGGCTGTGGCACAAAAGAAACTGAGCTGAGAGGTATGAGCGACCGTGGAGGCGTGATGGATAGTGCACTCGCCCGGTTAGAGGTGCGGGTTTGTGTCACGCATGGAGTCTGACTTTTGGGTAAAAGGCATCTGTCAACCGGACGATCTTTCGCTGCGCGAGCCCAGATGTTCTGATCGCATCTATTGGCCCAGCAGTTTAAATGAGATGGAAAAGGAAGACGGGAGAGAGAAGGAAGGAAGGGAAAGAAGGAAGGAGGAAGAAACAAGGATAAGGAGTAGGAAGGCTGCGTGGTGAACAGATATCCTAAGACCTACGAATCAACCCGACTTCTGCCATATTCTCTTCTTCTTCCCCTAGCGTTAGTCCCGCGCCGTCGCAGGGTCCGCTGTTCTTGTTAACGTCGCCACTTGTTCCGATCCACTGCATCTTCTGCCGTGGCTTTCACTTCAGTGAGGTCCTTCTTGATGACGTCCCTCCATCTTTTCTTTGGGGCTCCTCGTGGTCGCTTGCCTTCTACTTCGAATTCCAACGCCTCCTTACTGGGTGGCCTTCAGGCTTC
>MU913388.1:15855-26035 GCA_036418165.1 Cooperia oncophora | reverse complement strand
TACTCGTATCCACGTCCTCTGTCTGTGCAGCGAAAACCTTGCCTTTGCTGATATGTGACTCGGTCGAAGTGACTTTTTTGCCCCCCCCCTGTAGTCACATCAAGGTTCCTTCCCGCAGCTCCTTGTAAGGGCCAAATACATGTTCAAATGTCTCTGTAACTGCACCTGAGGGTTGCATGCATGTTGCATCCAGCTCTCAGATGCAGTTACATTGCCAGGCTGCATTTACCAGGCTGGTAAATAACTTATCCCAAAAAGCTTACATAATTCATCTTGCCAACTTCCAAGTAATTTGTTTCTTTAGCACGTTTAGAATTCCACTGCATAAGCTTTTGATCTGAAATTGTTCAATAAAATTTCTAACGTCGCGAAAGCAGAGATGGTGAAAACTCAACATCCCTGCGATGGAGTGGCCGTGGCTGCGTACTTTTTTTGAATACAGTCCTCATCATTGCGGACTGTCGCAGGCGGCTTGAGCAGCGCGGTTCGGTTCCCTTGCTCTACCAATGGCGATCGGGTAGAAATCGATTTAGGAAGGAAACAACCAATGATGGAAACGCCGCATGTGAGAACCGCTGATTGCGGCCCGACATTGCGGTGATATTAAGTGTAGCGTTGGATGCGTATTTCGCGGTATATTTCCATTCGATACAGGAGTTATCCTATCTTGTACATAGTGAACATAAACATGCTTGCAACTGTCCTGGAATGTGCAGTGTCCCTCCGAAAACGCAGCTCTGCCTCCACGTTTGAATGAAGTAGCAGCCACAGAATCCCCATCCATGGGATATGGAGTGTAGTTCCAAGAGGCAGCACTTGTCATGCTCACAGGCCCAGACCGAAATCCGCTCAGGATAGAGATACCTTCCGATTTGGAGGAAGTGTTCGTCTGGGCTCTCTCATCCAGGTTGTTTTCTGCCGATTTACAGTCTTGTTGCTGCGGATGCTCGGGCGTGTCAAGGGGCTCGGTTTGGCGCCCCGTCTTACCACCAATTGTGTTCGCTTAACAGCGTCCGTAATTGGTGGAGGACGTGCTACCGCCGCGCCAAATCTGCCGCCACCGTTTTGGGGGCGTTTTTATGGTTCGCGTCGGCCGCTGAATACCTGTTAAATCCTGTAAAGCTATGCAGTAGTACGAGCTTCATTAACACTTGATACGAGTTCACAGGTCTCACCAAGGGAAGAAATGTCATTCAAGAAATCTAACAGACTACTCAACAGGAAACTGCGGCGAATGTGTTCGCGTAAGAGGAAAACACCCGCCTCTCCTTCCGACGTGGGTGCTTCCCTAAGAGTAAAAGGATGCCTCATCCCTTAAGGGATGTTGCAGAGCAAACCCTTCACTGACTATTTCCACTCTTGTGAGTTGGCGCCTGGGAAACAAGGTGACCGCTGGGCACCGTAGAATCCCTTAGCTCCCTGGAAATATCAAAGCCATTCAATTTCCTCTCTCCGAACATTCCCATGGGACAACGCGTGTCAGGTTATCGTGTAATTTAGGTCAGGAAAAGTGGCATATGTGTCGAATTATCACAAGCGATCGTGGTTCAGCGTCGCTGGTCACGGGACAGTGCGGGCATGGATCCAAGTCATCGCAGACAGTGCGATCTATCGAACCGAAGCGGCATGCGAAATTCACGGCAACGGGGGCATTGGCTACCCGGCGAGCGCGGCCACTCATGTACCGAGGCGGACGATCATAGACGGCGAGGTGGTGGGCTGGAGGATCTGTGTTGCTAACGGGGTGGTCTGCTCAGGCAGGTGGTATCATCGCACGCCGTCATCACCCCCGTCTGTCCCGTCGTCGACGGCGGCGGCGGCGGCTGGCCGGCGCCGCCGACGCTGCCGCTTGTCCACCAGAACTGCTGCACACAGAACACAACATTGCGCAATACCTCGTCACCATCGTGTAATCAGCCAGCGCTCGAACGCCCCTGCAAATTCGAGCCTCCGCAACCGTTCTGCACATGGCAGCGTTTTGCCTCATTGCCTTTTTCTCGTACTTGAATGGAATAATTTGGCTGTTACTCGTTTTTAGACTTACTCATAGCCTTTTTCATGGAATTTGACTGCTCATAGCATTTGTTTTCTCTTGTTTCGACAACCCGTTTTTCTCGAGCTTGCTTCCTTGCATCACGGTGCAGGTGCATTTGGGGGGGGAGTGAAAAGTCTAAAAGACTGTGTGTTCCTGTGCAAAATTCGGATTGGTAGTGGAGACGATGCTTTTCACCTCAACATAATGGGAAAGAAAGTCCGGATCAGTCAGCTGATTTCAAGTACGGCAATCCAACTTTTGCTCAGGAGTCCTTTAGTGCCCCCCCCTCTTGGCGGACTTCACCATGAGTTTTCGCTGAATCACACACTTCTGTAGGCGTTTTTGTGCCACGTCTCGACAGCGCCAAGGTCAAGCAAGCCCAACAAAAGTCCGCGAAATATGCGCACGCCGGGATCAGCACCAGGATCAAGACGCAAGAAGCGTCAGCCTAGGTCGCAATCCCTTCTTCACATGATTGTCTCATTTATTCCCCCTCCCCCGACCTCCCCAGGTTGAAGACAAAATAAGGAGTCTGACTTGCCCCCCCCCCCTTAACCTTTCTGTCGGTTCATAAACTTACGAGCAGTGGTTATGGCCTCGCGTAGCGGTGTGTCACGCTAGATTGGGAGGCAGCCATCTGCGCCATCAGTTTCTCGTGGACATGTGCTGTGCACGTGCTGAATCATGATCATGCGCCGCCAGACAGCCTTGCTTTCCCCCCGCTTGCAGGTCTTTTCTGCAGTCGGGAATCACTTATGTGATTTTGAAACTCCTCTGGGGGTTAGTGTAGGAACCTGAAATTCAACTACTCTATAAAACCCTACATTCTCTCTAGCCAGACCCTCTACCCCTTTTACTGTCCCTGATATGCCCTCTTTTGTGACTGTTGCCTTATCAGAGGTGGAGCGAAAACTGAAGGGCTCCAAGCGGGCGGAAGTTGGGGGAATCGAAAATGGTGGGTAGCATGAGGTTTGGGAAGGGGCGGGGAGATGGTCGTGGGAGTTGTATTGTGCAATAGCGTTCCACGGAGGATGTGCCCTGTTTTGGCACGTGAGAGGAACCACCGCCAACCAGAGCAGGTCGTACGATGGGGATCCACTGCAAGGGGAGTCGCATTTGGTGGGAAGAGGGTCGTATTTAGACTACAGTTTTGTGAGGAAATTTAGAGAACGTTGGAAAAAAGCTCCCAAAAAAGGTAATAAGTTGTAAAGATTTAAGGAGCTGGGATGGGGAATGGAGAAGGGAGGGGTCGTATAGAGGAGAGAATTCGAGGAAGGTCGTATTTTGCAAAATTTTTCCGCAAGGCTGGGAGTGTCTTGACCCTCGTACGTGCCCTCGAACTCTATGTACCCTTCCCCGCTTAGAGAGACGCTGAGAAGGATGGTATCACCCACTGTACATAATTTTGACAGGATGTAAAGATCACGCTTGACCTAATGCTTAAGGAGCCACGCCCGCTTGCGGGGCGGGGCATCCGCCGAACGTTGTTGCCGCAGACACAAAAATCAGATTTCACCTTCTTAGAGGCAGGCGCGAGCAATACGGAAAAAGTGGAATAAGGTCAGCAAGGGGTTTTGTGACTAGTATTCTACATGTCATTGGGTGGGTTGTGGTTTCTCATTTGGATGTCGCTGCCCTTTAGTGGGATATCGGCGTAACAGGAGTAATGTAGTCATGTATTTGTAAAGGCGCACAAAATGAATGTCAGTTTCTCAGATGGAGTGTCCCGAGGAGCGCATCCGCACGACGTGTTTCTGAAGCGAGCACCGAGCTACGCACCCCCCATCCCGGGATAAGGAGTGTATAACGAGTACGTTCTCTTACTGTCATGTCTCGTACTTCTTTACCTACCCCCACTTCCCGCATTAGTTCGCCCCCTCCCCCTTTGCGCTGGGTAAATACTATTTTTTTCTCTTTACGTTTAGCAGAAGATGTTGAGATACTCATGTAGCTTGTATGTACCGCTAAACTCTGGCGCAGCTATGCTTGGCCCTGTTTTCTCCTTATTAGAACGTTTTCCAATCGTTTTTGTCCCTCAGGGCTAAGTTTCAACTTGGCTCACTTCATTTCCGATTCATCAATCTTACAGCGTAGTAAAAAAGTTCAATTCGGTGATAGTTTCGTAATCTCCGACGAATAGTCAGCTGACCGCCCCCGTGGACCGGTTTCCTGATTGATTCAAGGTTTTTTCACGACATTCCCCTCGAATGTGCGACCACATTACTTCTGAAAAACGTCAGAATTTCGAAAGTGTCATATGGTTCATGTGCACTTGTGGGCGCCACACCTCCCAATGCACTTTCAGAGGATTCGCGCCAAATTTAAAATAGGGTTCTGGGAAATGCGAGTGGACGAGGTGTTTTTCCTCAGTGGAACTCATCATTCTATTACTAAGTCTATTACCAAGTACTTCTTTTACTTCTACATCCACTCTTTCTGGCGCTAGTCCAATACCGGGGCATTTTGTTAAACCCTGGGTATACCTGGCAAATTCGGTTTATTCCCGTGAACTCTTGTTAACCCATGAAACAGTACGATTCTTTTCACGCGATTTCTTCGATTTTTTGTCGATTTTGTGCAGCTTTTTAGGGCTGGAGTTGTAAAGATTTTGAGCCCCAGGAGATGAGAAATTTTGCCTAAACCTAGGTTAAGAAGCTTTGGGTCTGTGCACCGATTCCCAGGAGCAGTAGTTCTCCTTTCCGGGGTCCTGTCCCGGTACACCTAGAGGGCTATCAAAAGGACCTGGTATACTAGCGCCCTTGTTCACTTGAAGTTGTACTTTTGTGGATTTCACTTTATCACTCTGTTGTTAAGTACCATTCCTTCATCTGTAATGCCTTTCAGGACATGGGAAAAGATAGTGAGGTCACTTTGAGGGGCGGGAGTGAACCCTTCATCTAGTTACACCATTCCTTCATTTAGAATCTGAATTCAGAATCTGATGAGAAATGAAACGCCCATTTCGTAGCCATATCTCGAAAGAGTGTGTCGTTAGGTCCACAGAAACTTCGAAGCTGTGATTTTTATGCGATATAAGTGATTGATATGGATTAACATATTGAGTATAAAGCGCGAATTTCGTGGTCCAGCGGTTGCGTAACCAACGGAACAATTTTCTCTGGTTTTTATAAAATAAACCATTTTGGTGCAGAACACACTGTTTGTCGGGGGGGGGGCATTTTGTATTATAATTGCTTCCCTGGTTCCGGTTTACAAATCTCACTCTGGTAAAACTTGTGAACGCTTGTGAAGCTGGAGCAAGATCGTCTAGCCACCATCCTAAAACGTGTCAACTCGAAAAAAGGGTACCTAGATGGGTTGGCAAATCTATGAAAAGCAGAATGCCCCCCCCCCCCGTCGATAAACAGCGCCCGCAAATTTGTCGACGCACGTGCTAATCATTCCAAGGGTGGAAATGCTCCGAGTACACCATGCAGCTCCTTTTTCGGTTTAACCCTCAGTAACCCTACCGGTTACCCTTTTTAGTCGTAGCCTTATTTTGTCCACGAACGTACCTAGGGAGCGTTTGACTACTTGAGCATGAAAAAACGACACCCAATATTTTTACTTTGTTCATGCCATCTCCTTTCCTTATCGCCCCTTCACTCTCACGCATTCAGGCGCACCACCAAATTCAATAATAGTAAATAATAATAAAACAAAATCATACAATAAAAAATATTGTATTGTGATTTTTATTATTATTATTGTAAAAACTACAATATAATAATAATAAAAAATTACAATACAATAATAAATATTAGGAATGAAAGTTGGGGCATCACCCGTTGAGCAAAAACGGGCGGAAACGTGGCCTGGTCGCGAGCGGGTCGCGCTTTCCTGCTTCTTGGGTTGTTGAGGACTACCCCAAGAAACCAACGTGCCACTAACAAATTCTACTCTTGTCTGGCAGAACATCTGGCGCAGAGAGAAACTGCGCCAGAAGTTCAGCCCGAACCTTGAAAAGCCGCATGGTGGCGAGAAAAAGGGTAGGGTACTCATTAAACTGATCTTTTTTTCATAATAAATTTTTTTGTGAGCATCTGAAACTATTTAGCCTACTCCCAGGAAATTCTTTCTAAAAAATCGAAAGTCAGTCCTCTGAGCATGACTCACCATCAGATAGAATTACCTTGTCCTACATGGTGAGAAAACGTGAGTCATGCTAGACTTTACTCTTCTGCGCCGTCGAAAATTACCTATTAGAAACCTTTTACGCCCTTATTCTTCAATACATCCAGGTTCTAGAGAAATTTGACTTCGTTTCCATTTCTTTAGAAAAAGTAGTGGGAGCAGTTCGGCGAGGGGGGGGGCATTTCGCACTTTTGCTACTTCCCATCGACGTGTCGACCTATCAGCCTCTTCTCGAGTTGACAGGTTTTACCATGATGGCTTGACGACCTTGCTCCAGCTTCACAAGAGTTCACAGGTTTCGCCAGTGAGACTTGTAAACCGGAACTAGTGAAGCAACGAAAGTAAAAATGCCCCCCCCCCGTCGCCGAACTGCGCAAAATCATGTGCTATACTAGCAAGGGAGGGCTCTTGATGTGTTATACCATTTTCTTTTTGAAACGGACACTTTTCAAATCAAATTGGACACTTTTCAAATCAAAACGGACACACCTCTCGATAACTAGAAAAGTAGGTACTGCTGCAAGCCTCGCCCCAGCATTACCGCCCACTTCTCAGCGCGGTCACGGTTTTCCAAAATGTTTTATTGATTTTGCTTCTTCGAATTTTTCACTTTTGCTATTTGACACACACTCCAACCGAAAAGGAACTATCAAAAGCCTATTGTAAGGGGTGTACTCGATTTGATTTGAAAAGTGTCCGATTTGGTTTGAAAAGTGTCCGATTTGGTTTGAAAAGTGTCCGATTTGGTTTGAAAAGTGTCCGATTTAAAGTGGAAATGGTATAAATGCGAAGGAACAATTGTGAGCCCGAGAGAGGGTATTTTGCATGAACGCACGAGGAAAGAATCTTCAAAGTGCGAGTGAACCGAACTTTTTGTTCAAAAGGTCATGGTTTAAACGTCTTGGGTGGTCTGCGTTAAAATGCTCCACCTTGCTGGAATAGCACCAGAACCAATTTCAAAACAAATGTTTTCTTTTGCTGACAGGAACTTCCCATAGCAAGTTTTATGATGTTTAATGTCTACCCACCTGTGCTCAGCATCACATTCCTGTGCTGTGCACGTGAAAAATCACAACAAAAACTAGGCGCTGGGCTTTTATCTGCCCGCCAGTCAATTGTCCTCGTGGTTTTTGTCCATCTGTGACCGCGCACGCGACGTCGCGCCTGACTGTAGCATGATGGCGTCGGTCAAAGTACCCTATTTTCAGGGTATGAGCCGCACTTGTTTGAAAGGACAATGTGCAATATGCGACAATAAGCCCGAAAATCTCATCACAGCAGTGCAGTCTTATTCACTGCGAATACTGGGGCGTGACAGGTGGGGGGGGGAGGGGGCGGTAGTGTTTGGCGAGGAGCTAAACCATTCCCCACCAATCTGGCCGAGCTACCGAGCTATCCGATGGCATTAATAATCGTGCGGCCGCGAGCGGCATATCGTCATCCGCATTGCCGCACTGTGCGCCGCTCGGATACGTCACAGGTTGCGATTGTCTTGTCCGTCTCCCTTGATATGCCCTTACCACTTTCTTTTTACGAGGATAATTTAGGATTTTCGGCAGACCTCAATTTTTCAAACTGTTGGGCTCGTCCCGGACCTATTGGGAGGACATGTTTTTAGCGCTACCCAACGAAACAAAAACCCAATAGAATTGATCAACGAATAGAGAAGTGATGGATGAAACCAGCTTCTCAGGTCTTATCCGCCAACCCAATGACAATCTTTTTCTTGTGAGTATCTCAAATAAGTTTCTTTCTGGTGTTTTTTTGTTTCTTTTTCTCGCTTGTTTTCTTGTGCCAACGTGGTTCAGAGGACCATGCGGCAGCGCGCCTGTCCGCTCCCTTTCCTTAGTCCCACCTTAAGCAGGGCGCAGACGACCAGAGTCCGCGCGGTGTGGTCTCGAAGAGCAGGCGTAGTCGCACAGCCGCTCACTCATTCCCCCCCCTCCCGAACTCCTAACTAATTTCACGTGAAGGTACTACGTACTACAGCATGTCGAATACAATTAGTAAAATACTATCTAGTTTTCGTACGTCCTCACAGCTCGGATCTCCCAACCGATGCCTTCCCATCTACTACCTGCTTCTCTGTTTAATTTGAACGTAACGCTCGCATAATTTGCAAATAAGATGATTTCATGATCATTTCCGGTAATTTTCGATCTGAAAAAAATCCTGTTATGCAGCGGCGCCTAGAATATTCAAAAGGGTTTTTTATTTTTCACGACCTTATTTTTCTTCAAGCAAATTGACGGCTTTTGGTTGCAAGCGTGTTTCCTTGACATGCTTAAACATCTGTCCCAAAAAAATTGAACTTAAGGGTATCTGACACCACACGGAACATCTGTTCAAAAAAATTTTTTAGTTGGAGTACTTTTTTTGAAAAAATTTGCAGCTTTGGCTGCAAGCGTGTTTCTACACTGTGCTGAACATCTGTGCAGAGAAAAAAAATTTGCTTTCCACTAAAAGTATTTTTTTTTAAAAATCAGCAGTTTTAGCTGGAAGCGTTTTTGATGTCATGCTGGACATCTGTCAAAAAAAAGTCAAATTTTAGTGAAAATCTTTTTTGTCTCGAAAAATTTGGCAATTCTGTTTGGAAGGGTGTCCGTCGACGTGCTGAATATTGTTACGAACAGTGCACATTAATGTTGTGAAATTCACATCGGGGAGTCGTATTCAGTAGCGAAAGACGCCCGTATCGATCAGAGGGGAAGGTATGGGAGGGAGTCGTATTGAAAGGGAATTTTTTTGAGGTACGGGTGAGCGGGTCCTCGGTCCTTATTGGACGGAATTCGTGCTAACACTGGCATGCTCATTCCTAGCCTGTCTGGCCTGTCTTAAGGATGGAACAAATCCGAAACAACCATCACAGAAGATTTATTTCTCTCGAAACATAGGAGAAAATAAGGTTTGTCGGAAAAGTAACGCTTAATAGTTCTTTCTTTGGGATACGCCACGCATCCCATAAGCATTGACTATTTTAGAGACCGTCGAGCTTAGTTTGGTCTATACATGCAATGGGTTCCAATGCATGCAAGTAAAATTTTCGCCCACCCAGACGTCTCTTCTACGAAGTTAACGGCTTCGGAGGTATGAAAGGCTCGTTCAGCCCGGGCGAGGGTCGACCAAGGGTTGACTCTTTGGCCATTCAAACAGCGCATATGATAACTGCGGCACCTGCCACTGCACCACCCCTGCCGCAATATTCTGCCGATACCGGTGTGAGACCAGTGGAGGGATTTTTGAACGTGCCAAATGATAACCTTCACATTTTGTCACATATACCTATCTGTAAGTAGACTAGTTAATCCTGCAATTATCCCAAACCTGGACGGCACGATAAAGAGGCCCGGTAGTATATGGTTGATAATAAAAGGATTAATTGTTTGAAGGTCGTGCGTCAAGTTGCAACTTACCAGCGGAGATAGGTTTATTGAGTTAGGGAGGGGGGGGGGGAATAAATACAAAAAATTGCTAAATACTGGCATGTTTTTTGAGCAAGCAAGTACAAGTTTGGTTGTGTGAGGCTGCCTCGCCCGCCAGCCGGAGGTTAGGCCCTGTCTGATGGAAAGTGGGGCTGACCCGGACGGTATCTTACTGGTAACAGGGTTGTCTGGAAGGATGAAAACACTGACTTGTACATGGACTGGTGCTTTATCTTATACTTTGAGAACAAACTGCACACTCACCTCATGGGATCATGGTGCTTGCCATGTGTGAGAAGAACAGATCCGCAGCTGCCGTAGCGGGCCACTTTCCTTGCTCAAATGAGCAACAGGATGAAGGGCTGTGATACTGTCATTTCCCCTACTTCGCACGCGCTGTCACACTCCTAGCCATAGTTATGCGCGCTACTTGTCTATTTCCTCTCACTTCTGGTTGTTCTCTGCTGTTGAGTGCGTTTGTCGGAAATCTTGGTATCGCAAGTGCTGCACCTTGAGGACAACGTGGGCGGAGTCGGGAGACGGCAACTGGGTATCATTATCTCCAATCTCATTCCCGTGCACTCTTGAG
>MU913387.1:10618-33039 GCA_036418165.1 Cooperia oncophora | reverse complement strand
GACGCCGGAGCGCTATGTTGTTATGTCGAGGCCAGGGTACAGCATGGGGATGTGCGAAATGGCGGTGTGAGTACGACCCCCCCCCCCCTCGAAGAGGGTCCAGATACGACCCCCCCCTCCTGCTCTAACTGACAACCAGATGCATGTTCACCACAAATGGCTTCCTGATATGGAAATGGAATTTTGAAAGCCGGACTCTTCTCTAAAAACCAGGCAATAAAAGGTTGTTTCAGCCTCATGCAATATGAGGCTGAACAACAGCCTCGCATTACCTACAATTTTGTCTTAGGATTCAAAATAAAACCCGTCGTTCGACAACCATGTATGACATGCAACTTGTAACAAGGAACACAATCGAAACAGCGACTAATGGTGATCATTGATAAGCTAAATTGGTGAAAAAATAGCCCCAAGGTCAGCGTGTCAGGCCCCAGATGTGCATTCAATGAATGGTGACGGGGAAATCATAAAAACATGAACGACACAACAAAGCGAAACATGAAAAATGCAAAAAAATGCGGAGCCAAATGAAAAAAAGGATAACCAGGCGGCAGTAAATCGTTCTATACTTGGCTATTATCGATCGCAAGGCAGCGACCGCTTTCGCTGCAAAAACGTCATTGGAGCGCGGTAACTCGAAAGTCAGCGTTCTGGGGTCTTTTCAGGAGCTTATATCTCTTTTAGGTGCGGAGCTTTTGAGGAATGGTGAGCAGCATGCAACGGCAAAGTTTCTACTGTTGTGTATTCTAGTTGCAAACTGAACAATCCCCCGTTGGTGAAATATTCCGGGGGTTTTGGATAGGCTAACGGTAAATCGCGAGCAGGTTTCCATGCTTCACGCGAGGATTGCTTGCTTTGCTTTCGGGCGCAATTTCATCAGGATTAAAATCTTTCTGAAACCCCTAAATATTTTCTCTTTCCAATAAGCTTTACAGTTTTCCTGAAGACCTTTTAGTTCGGGAGATATTTTAGATGGGTTACCGCGCTACCTCATGACCACGAAAACATCACTCCTGTGCATCGTGAGAATATCACCTTCGGAACTTCATTAGGCCCCAAACACCATATTTCCCTTACAAATGAGTGAAAGAACGAGGCTCGCCACACTGATCGATTTATATCGAGTGTGCGCACCGCCCATTACGCTCCTAGGTGGGGAAAGGTGTAAATTCTGATTTCAGGTGCTTTTATCCATGCAAGCAGATGTTTGTTCAGGGTTTGGAAAGGACAATACGCACGAATCTGTTTGAGACGTATTATTTAGTCATCTACGTACTCACGAGTTCATGCTATTAACTGATATTTATTTAGTTATTTATTTAGTTGTTCTTGATATTCTTGCTATAATGCTAATAAATTTTTTACTATTTTGTAGTCCTATTTATATCCGGGTTTTCTGCAGCTTTCAGTCCCGTTCGCAATCAAGACTGTAGCAAATGAACTTTTGTACTGTTGATGCCGTAGCGAGCCCTACTTTTGGCGATACTCTTGAAAGAAGCCAAGTACCGCGAGAAGCTTCAGAAAGGCCAAATAGCAGAAATTTCGGCATTTCCGCAGATTCCGCACTTCTTCATTTCTCCCAAGTCCGCCGTTTTTTGAATTGGTAGATATGCTTCCTCTCTTCTGCAGTTTCTGCATTCCTCCAAATCCCGCGGTCTTTTAGATTGATACATATACTCTCTTCTATCCGCAGTGCGACCTATCAGGCAGGGCACGCCATCGCGTTGTGATCGATTCCTGTAGATACGACCCCCCTCCGAAGAGGGTCTCGATCACCCCCCCCCCCTTCCGCTGCTAATCTGGTAGCAGCGGACCAGATCAGCAGCGGACAAACAACTACCGAAAAATGAAAGATCTGCAAAAATAAACGACAAAAAATGACGCGACGTTAATCAAGGATAAATATGAGAAACACGATGGAAATGAGCCATAATAAATCATAAATAAATTAAGAAAAGTAATAAATTATAAATGAGCATCAAAAGACACAAGGAAAGAAAGAAAATGCGGGAAAATGCGAGTGACAGCACTTGAATATTTATTGTTCGCGGTCATTCAAAGGTGAGCGCGCTTCACGCAGTGGTATTGAAGCGAGCTTTTTTACGGTCCGTAGCCAGTTTCAGGCCAAACACTCGAGAAGTAAAAGTGAACACCATAGGTTCTTCGAGAGCAGAGCTCTGGAGAGTGGAAAGCAGGACTGTGGAGCACCAGGCTGGCACCTGTTATCTGGGTTTGAACGATGTCAAAACTCCTTTCAAGAAATTTTCTCCGTTGTGATCCGGTCGTGATCATCGGGGGTCATTTACAAGTCCTTACGCTTTGAACAGCCATAACAAGCTTCATACAGGGCCATTCGTAAAAAGGAAAACAGTGCCGGAATTTCGAAGCTTTCTACTTTCCAGCAAGACTTTCATTTTATCCCTAGGCCTGCTATTCGAAAAAATCCCCGTTGTGATCACAACGCAACCCCTGCCGGACGACACGAAAAACCCACCCATCCGACGCCATACCACTTCCAGTTCGTTTGAAGGCTTTGGTATGCTTCTAAAACACATGTTCTTCGCCAAGGATATCAGAAAATAGCTTCATAAATGCGAGCACACGTGCTCTTGCGATCGGAAAGGCTCTGAAGTGTGCTTTCATCTGTTTATTAATCGTCACGTCGTGGGTTCTTTGATTTGTTTATTAATTCATGACGTCGTTGTGGGCGGTCATCGTATTTCTTGTCATCGCCCGTTCCCCACTTCTGCGCTGGCAGGTTGCTTCTGTCTTGTGTGTGTCTCTTCAGGGGTTCTTCACATGGATAAGTCTTTCATCATTGAAGCTGAACGACATCTGGGTATCGCTGCACCCTCACTTCAGAAAGGGCCCTGCGCTTACGACCCCCCCCCCCTCGAGGTCAAATACGACCCCTGTTGTGATCATCACAAGGATGGCGTGCCCTAGCAGGTCGTGGTGCAGACGAGCAAGCTTTCACAATGGTGTCCTATACTTTTTGATTTGAAACGTCTTAATTTTCACACTTTGTGTCACTCTACCCAGCCATATTTCATGCTTACGGGTATTCTATGGGCTATTGATGTGATGATTCGATTGTCGGGATTCTAGTAGCTCATCCTCAGCTGTATGGAATCTTGGCGCCCAAGAAGAACAGGTGAGTCTCTGCACGAGTACTTATGCTGAATATTTCCTCGTTTTATGAATCCTTATATTCTAATGAAACAATTGAAATGCACTATCATCTCCGGCAACTCGTTGGCTTCGACAATTTACGCTTCTGGTAAAAAATTGAGTGCTGACGGATTCGGGGGGAGGGGAGGGACTGGGGATCATGCGACGCTTTGCTCTTTATTGAGTTGACTAGAGAAAATAGTGTTTTCTCTCATTTAAAAAGTTGCTCTATATATGGAACGTTATAGCGATAAAATATTTCGTCTCTTTCATCAGAGATTCCTATGTAAAAAAATCAAGGAAATGATTTATTTACTATTCGATTCCATATGGCACCTTCAAATTTATTCCACACGAGTGTGACCATATGTTCTCGAATAATCGAAGACATATATGAATATTTTGAAAGTAAATGAATAGTTTTTTGTTTCGTGTTGTATTGATTTGGAGATAGTTCTACAGTAGGATTTTATTGGATCTGGACAAAAGCACTGAATGTTTTTGAACAGCGTCCATAAGACAACAGCCGGGCTCGTAGAAGGTACACCGCTTATTTCTTCCCTTTCTCTGTGATCCTTTTGTTTCTTGGCTCAGTTCGCCTCCCTGTAAAGCCCCCTTCGATATTCTCAGATCAACAAATATAGCTAATCTAGTAAATGCGTTTTCTTGTTGGAATTTCCAGGTGTTTTACAGATCAGTGTGAAGAATGCATTGATGAGTATCGTCATTCCTGTTACCGAGGACCTTGCAGATGTAAGAGAAATGGAAGTGTATGGTGGTGCATAGAAAGAGAAGAGCGATGGAGGCATGAGTGGAAACAAAATATCTCTCATGTATTCTTGCATTGTGTTTATGCTGAGGTGAGTAAAATAGAAGTGACTTTTTAATATCATGGGATGAAACTGAACATTTTTGTCATTCCTTACTACTTATTTCAGAAGTGGAATTTCTTTGCCTTCGAATGATGTCAAGATGAGTAGCAGAAATCCGCGAGTTAGTCGGGAATAAAAGACCAGTAAAGCAACAATCAACAGCTCGAAAAAACAATGAATACGCAGGTAATCACCATTGCTCTTCGCATCACCACAAGAGGACTTAATGAGTGCTGCGTTAAAATCTGCGTGGAGGAGAAACCCTGAATGTGTACATTGCTAGAGATAGTATGCTCCAGTCACTCTCACGCTTCCCGATCGCTTCCTATTCGCGACGGAATTAGACTCGTCCATGTCGAGGCCTTGCCCTCTGTGGCCACGCCCATCCGAGTATCTAAACGCTCGCACTCATAAAATGTTGTTTGTTTTGGAGAGATATTCAGCTTTGAGAGTTAGTTGGGGATTTTGGAAAATAGATGCGAGTTTTTCTGGTTTAAGCGCCGGTAATTTCTTACAACCAATTGTTTCGAACAGATTCGGAAGAAGAAGGAGATTTACCTACTTAACATCTCTCCGAAGCTTCCGTGTACACAAAATGAATACGTCGGGGATTCATTGGGGAAAACTCCGAGCTGCGCAAAAAACCCTTTCCTGTGCACCATTTTGAGCGGGCATAGTTGAATGCACAAGAATGCTTCCAGAACGGATCTCTTCGTGAACAGAACTAAGCAGTGGTTAATTTAGTGCCCATTAGCTCCATGTCTGGATGCGCCATGCATAATGCTGCCACGCAGAGGTAATGGGATTATGAAACTTTTACGTAATGACGGCCAACGCGAGAACGTGTGTTCATTGGTTTCAAAAAGGTCAAGCCTGCCCACAAACTTGTTCAAGTTGCACTGTTTAGTCATCTATATACCTACGAACCTATGATGACTTATTAAAAGTATTAGTTAATAATTTTAACTTTTTTGTAGTGCCACTGACACCTTTTGATCCTCTCATTATGACTCCCTCCACCTCAACGGCCATGTGCGACCCCCACCCAGGACAAACCCAGGCACGCCATCGTTGTGATCATCACAACGATGGCGCCCGGGGGGTCGTATTTGCCCCCGATGGAAGGGGGGGGTCGTAAAAGCTAATAGAAGTTTGGAAGGAACCCCAGAAAAGAGTGCCTCATGCAGTGAGCGGCTTAACAACAGTTCAAACAACTGTCGCCTAAACCTACACCTGGAAAAAATGCCGGACTCTAAAACGCAATTTCCTGATGCTGATAACATTTTAGGTGCTGCAAAACAAAAGCCGAAGATGATGACGAGGGCCAGAACTCAAGAGCAACTGTGCTGCTTCTGCAATATCCCTCAGAGGCCGCGCATTCCCACAGAACATGACAATAAAAACGGCCTAAGCGTCCCACGTTAGTTTAATACAAGCAAAACGCAATTTCCTGATGCGAATAACATTTGAGGTGTTGCTCATGCTTCAAGTCCGAATAGAAGGGTGATGAAGATGACAAAGGCTAGAAATGAAGAACAACGAATGTAGATGTAAATAAAACAAAAATGAAAAAGTTAAGGAAACGCAAATCAACAAAATCGCGTGTAATTCCTTCAGTTCGGCGCGATTCCGGCTCCAAAGCCATAGAAATACTTTAAACTTACGAGTGGGACGACGACGACTAAAACCAGATTCAGGTGTTGCAAACAAAAGCCGAAGATGATGACGAGGGCCAGACAAGAGATGAAGATGAACAAGAGAGATGAAGTAAATCATCATAATCGTAGGCAATGCATGCTAGTTGTTCGCGGTCAGCCGCACGCGAGGAGTGCAATTCCCACGCTAATACAAGCGCATTGGTGCGCGCTATTTTACGACCTGGAGCCAATTTCAAGCCAAACACTCGAAAAGTACCCCTCTTTTGAACACCCATAACTTCGTTGAAAGTAAAGCTCTCGGAGAGGGAAAGTGGGAATGAGTGGAGCTTTGGCTCTTGTTACCTGAGTTTGAGCGATTTCAAAAACATTTCTTTTCTAGGAATTTTTCTCCGTTGTGATCCTCTTGTTATGGGGGCCAACCACAAGTCGCTACGCTTTGGACATCCATGGCAAGCTTCATACAAGGCCTTTCGTAAAAAAGAACTGTGCCGGAAGCATGAAGCTTTCTACTTCCCAGCGAAATTTTGATTTTCTCCCTAGGCCTGCTATACTCCCCTACTACACGAAAAATCAACCCCTCCGAGGCCATGAAACCTCCAGTTGCTTGAACACTTTGGTATGCTTCTAAAACACATGTTTTCGTCAAGTATATCAGGTAATAGTTCATTGGGCTCTAATTGGCATCACCTCTGCAATGCGCCATGCATAGGGCTTTCAGGCAGAGGTGTTGGGAAGGTGCAACTTCTAGATAGGGCTTCCTAAGCGCAAGCACATGTGTTCCTGCGATCAGAAAGGTCTGAAAATGTACTTTCATCTGTTTATTGATCGTCACGTCGTGAGTCCTTTGGTTTATTTATAGATATGGTGCCCTTGTGGGCGGTGATCGTAGCTCCTATCATCGCCCCTTCCTCGTACGTATTGTCAGTATGCTACACCAGCGCCAGAGTGCTGGACGTGCTTGGGACGTACGTAGGTACTGCGACCTCCCCCCGCTCAGCAGCAAAATTTTGTAAAAAAAACCCAGAGATTTTTTGGGGAAAAAATGGGCAAAGTGGTAGGAGGTTGGGAGAATCTAGGAAAGTGGAAGGTAGCATGGGGAGGGGGGTCGTACTTGAAGATGGAATTAGGGGGTCGTATTCAGGAAATGATCACAACGCAATGGCGTGCCCTGCCCCCACCCCTATTGGAAAATCTAAAAGGATGATATTCCCTGGTTGAGATAGAGATGACAAGTTGCTATTGCCGAAACGGTCCAGCGGGAGTCGTTAGATATTGCTTTCTAAAACTGTGACGTCGTGCTCAATGTAAACGATTGATTCTAAGCTTTTATTCTGATGTTCATGTTCCCACAGAGACACCTTTTTACTATGGCATTGAGTCAAGTTTAGTGAGGAGGTGATCTTCGACATCACTGCATGAGTAACAACACAAGCTTTTCAGAAACGAGGTTTGGCGTCAGGCTTTAACACTAAGTCGACCCTCTGCCCACAATTGTCGATTTCGTACATCGCCTCGCTCCAAGTGTGGAGAGTGCAGCAGTCGTCCTCCTGAGCATCCTCAAAAATATGCTGCAGACTGTCATTTCGTTATGTTACAAAAGTTACTTGTGCCAGAGTCCAAAAATTTGAAGTTGAAATTTAAATTGGAATTGAAGAATTGAAGAATTTGAAATTGTGAAATTTCGCGCACCGTCAAGGCGTGCGGCGGCTTGACCTATGTCGAAAAATCGCCGGGTATTAGCGGCGAGGTCCTTCAGTATATTGCGGGACTGTCTTCCTAGAATTAGCTCGAAGGATATGTGGATACGAAGAATACATTCTTTAGTCAACGTTGATAGAATTACCAACTCTGCGGGCCTCATTGCTTGCTCGTGTGTAGCGTCAAGAATGTCTTGAAGCGTATCGTACTTGCTGGTAAGTCGATTTTCCCAATCTGAGGAGCTTTTGAGTGCTCCGGTTCTTCCTCTAGCTTTTCTCCATTTTCTTTTTTATATTAGCCTAATAATATGGTTTATGGAGTTCCTCTATCACTCTCTCTGTTTCTAGCTTACTCGCGCTGCGGCCGCATATATTCAGTAAAGTTTAAAAAGTTTCTGTAGCTGCAAGTACAAAGGCTGACTCCTGGATGGAGGAGTTCCGCCCACTCCTGAGAAGGCTGTCTTACGCTTCGTTCCTGAACGCTTTGTCTTCTACAGCGAAAAAGTCAAAAATGAACAAAAAATAAAAATTTATTAACAACACGAATTCGTGAACAACCTGAGAGTGTAAAGGGGGCAGTTCTTAGATTAATATCTGCTTCACCCTGTTGGTCTCCTGATAGGAGCAAATGGGTTAAGCGGGTGCAGGTCTGATGGGTACTGCAAAGTGAACAAAGCTGTAAGTGTAATAGAATAAAGAGAGCAACTAGAGAAGCTGAGTCTAAGGGACAAAGGGGAAGCTCTGAGAGCCATATGACAAACGGAAATAAAAATGATTATACAATTAGTCTTCCTATGGATCACTTTACTTCTTTCAAAATCGGTGGCTGCGCGAAAGCAGGGCAATAACTGGTCGTACAGAGTGTTGCTTGATCATCTGGAAGCGATATGATTTTGTATTCGATCTGCTGCAGCCCTGCTATGTGTGTCAGCGAGAAGATCACCAGCGAAGTCAAGCATGTGTACTCCATTAGAGCGTCTCGAAGTGGCACTGAAATGGTATCAAATGATGACTGTGGTCTGACGGTGACACAATTCAGTGGCAAAGGACAGTAACAATAGTGATACCACCCTATGGCACATTTGATTAATTGCTGCATACTGGAGAGCATTCACTAAGTGAAATAAGAATTTCATCTCCCAAGCTGTTTGGTTGCTACCATATTAATACCTGAGGGCGAAAATGGTATCTTTCCCAGTGATTTGCGAACAAAACTACCCTAAAATCTTCATAAGATAGGAGCGGTCGCATAGATAAGAGCGGTCCATAGATAAGAGCGGTTTGTGCTAGAAAATGAAAATTGACGTTTGTATACGTTTTTTTTGGCGTTGTGTGCTCATGATTATCGCAATAATAGCCTACAACTCTACCTTTATTCTTACTGTTTTCTATCCTGTATCACCTGCTATGAAAACTCGTAAATAGTATACAGCAGCTTTCAAGCTAGACGCCGTCAATTATCGTGATTTGCATGGAACCTTGGCTTCTTCTAAATCTAAATCTTCTAAACTTCTTCTCCGATTTTTATTTATCCATCCATCAAGTTAGAGGGGTGACTGCATTCAATTTCAATTTCATTCCAATTCATTTTTCACCGGTAAATTAAACCGCTCTTATCTATGAGAGAGATTTTCTAGGGTACTGAACTTGAGGCACTATAGTGAACGCTTAATTAACTAAAGTTCTAAACAAATCGACTTGTATAATGAGCTATATGTACATTTGCTGAAACCCAGAATGAGTTAAACACGAGCTCAACTTTTAGCATTTTTCTGTTGAAGGAACGGTGCGTGGTGTACTTCAGAACTGATTCAATCGGCGCAAAAAAAATCGTACTTGATGTTCTTGCGTTGGTTTAGTAGCTCTACAGCGTTCGTCCGAATTTGTGTGCCCAGTCAGTTCATAATGAAAAACACTCCAACTTTCCTACGACATTGCTCGACGTGATATGTCCTACTTCCCGAGTTTCATGAGCGACCAAGAGAATTTTACGAACTTCACTCTGAGAAAGAACATGAGCCAAGAAAACTTTTCTGCAGTTGTGTCTTAAATCTCAGAATTCTGGTTTCATCGCTCTTGATAGATTTTCTGTCGAAAACATTGAGCCTTTACTAGCCTAACTTGTTAAAATCCTGGCTCGTGAGCATATTATTATCATCCCATCCTCAATTCGTTTCTGATTCAACTTTCTGCAATTTTTTATAGCATGAGTTCTTGCCACAGATCAAGCGCGTCATCGTAATAGAATCGAGACTGAGCCTCTGCCCTCTGAACGTGAAGGTTTACGTATCCAAGGTTGCGGAAAGGTACGTGCAAATGTTGTAGCACTCATATGCCACGAATGAGCATAAAGATGTAATAGTCGTGCCTCAGAAGTGTGTTCTCCCCCGTCACCAAATGGCTAGTCATTGGCCGCAAGAAATGAATCATCCTACACGTGTGGCAGGTAGCCGTAAAGAGCCAAGAAAATGGTGAAACATGTGCAATTACCGTAAGTATGGCAGGGCCGTTTGTGCAGGTAGCGAAGAAAGCTCGAATGTACAGTTGATGCACAAACTCCGAAGGCAATCAGGCAAGAAACCCTCACGTTGAAGAGCAGAGTAGAGAACTGGAAAATGAAGTAAGTTGAACGAAGGTTGAAGCGAGAATCTTATTACCTTTTTCTTCGGATTTATCACGTCTAGAGTGAGATGCATCACACCGCTAAGCAAGAAGAAACAGGCGAACGCGGGAAAGTTGTAACGCATTGTCCATTTCACTGAAACTTTCATATAGCTGCATACACGAGAATGAGAGTTATTTTTGAGTTTTGGGACCAAAAGCAAAGAATCTAATGAATGTAATGAGCAGAAAATGAGGAAAAGAATGTCGCAGGTTAAGATGCACAAGAACGAGGGAAACGATATTCCAGAATTGCATAGAGATCGAAAATATGTTTTCCCATAGAAGGACGGTGGACGGAAATAAGATCAAGGCAGTGACGTTGAAATGTGAACTACGGAAAACCGAAAAACTGGAAGGGATCCCGCGAACAGTGGTGTACATGCTTGTACATTTCTGTACAAAAGTTTTCTGTGTTACCGGTGGCAGCAAGACTGATCATACACCAGCAAGACAATTTTCGCATTTTGTGCGAAAGTAATTGTGCTTCATTCTGGAAGATGTCAGAGAATTCTAGAATTGCATCTTCTCATCTAGCATGTACGTGTTACCATCTATGACGCCTCTTGTAGGTGACCATCTGGCCCATTTGGAGCACCTTTTTGCAAAGGCTTCTTGCACCTGAAGAAACACGACACTACCGATTCATAGATATCATGCTCACGCATGCACACTCTGGTCGCTAATCGTGTCACACAAGAACACCGCTCAACATCTCATGCACTTCTATACTCACTGCAGATTCTGTTGATCACATGCGAATCGGACTTGGCTAATCACAATTGGACTACAAGGTTCAAAGGCGACGCTTTCTACTCAAAGTATAATAAATCATGTCGCTCTATGACGAATCATACCGCTTATCGCCCGGTGGAAGGGTCCTTCTTTTCTCGGCATGGTCAGTCGGAATTCACCACGGAACCAGCCTCCAAAACGGTCTCAAGATCTTGCTCGCGAAACACGAAAATAGAAGATATCTACTACCACCATAGTGCTTATATTTGTTAAGAGGACTATTTGACAGTTACAATAAAAATAATAACAATAGTAATATTAATAATAATAATAATTTAATTAAACTTCTTTATCATGAAATGCAATGTTTGTAATACTGTTTGGCTCACGTTTTCCTGCTGACCTGGAAGCCAGGCAGCTTCACTAATAGACGCATCCAAATGAATTCTTAAGAGTTACGCACCCTGTTCCCTCTGAAATCGTTCGGCATGAGTTAGTACACATGTTATAATCTCGTGTCGAGTTTCACGCCATGATGCTTTCATGCGTTGCGAATTGCCAAACTTGATTTTACATTCCCAACGCGTGAACCATGCAAACGATTTAGTGTACGACGCGGCGCGGCTGGGAGCGCAGCCAGTGCGGCTTTGTTCCAACGATTATGCCGTCCTGAGTCTACTACATCTGGTGGAACAGCGCTGCAAGCCACGCCGCCGTCCTGCGCGCGATCGCTCTCGGAGATAGCAAGTGTATATAAGCGAATTTAGAGCCAAGCATATCTCGCCACAATTGAAAGCACATTGAATTGAAAGCAAGTTTTAGCATGGCGTAAAAATTCGAATCGCAGAGCTCCTAATTGCATATGGAATGAAATGAAGATAATAGCAAGGTCCCGGTAAGCAGAAGATGCGGACTCGGGTCTCGTCTAGGGTCCGACTTTCACCTTTATCTGAGCGTTCTCGTGAAAACATTCCGCGCATTGTGGCGTTAGACAGCTGCTGTCAAACTTAAACAGCCTTAGAAAATAATAGCGTCCCCAGAGCGGTGTCACCCGCCTGGCACCCGTTTTTCTTTTTTCATTTGTTTCGAGAAGATTTCGTTCAGCGACATTTCTAAACAGAAATGCTTTGCCACACAAATAAAAATTGGTTTTGAACTGCCCTCGTTCAATTTGAATCAATCGAACCGTTTTCGATGGAGTGGTCAGTCAGTAAATTTAACCAAATGTAACCCGAATTGGAACTAATTCAGTGGGATTATTAGTAAAATTTCATATTCTTCTCAATTCATTTGCTATCCTGTCCCCACACTTTGTGGAAGTTTATTTCTTCTTCAACATGTATTTATGATCTAAAATGACAAACCGGGAACGAGTTGCAAGGATGTTTCTTGAAATTGTTCATTTGAATCGTTCCATAGATGCTTAAAGACAGTTACCGCGATCAAGTGATCCGCGTAGTGCATGAATTTGGCATTCGGGTCCGTACTCGCACAGAGTGTACCACTTTCGTCACACGAAACGGCGAGGTAAAGAGGCCGCAGTCGCGTGACCACCGCAACTTCTTTTCTTTTCACTTTGCAAGACAACGACTTGCAAGCGAGACTACGTGTGCTCGTTGTGTTGCCTGCAGCGTCGTGAGACAACTACATACATTCGCGGTAGACAATCCTGACTTGACGATTCTTCCGCGAGCTTTTGTTTGGTTATGTGGTATCTTGAACTTTTGCGCGTGATCTTGCTGCAGGCCAAT
The DNA here is from genome assembly GCA_036418165.1 of Cooperia oncophora. Lineage (NCBI taxonomy): Eukaryota > Metazoa > Nematoda > Chromadorea > Rhabditida > Trichostrongylidae > Cooperia > Cooperia oncophora. Next base: position 20,494 of record MU913387.1, on the reverse strand, counting down.
AACGCAGACAGAGGACGGCGGCCAAAGCAGCGAAACATGAAAGAAAATTGTGATAAGCCAGAAAACGGGCTTTTTAAGAGAAGGTGACTCCGGGTTGGGTGGTGAACCACTTATAATCCATGAAAAGCTGGTATGTACGAAGTCACAACACTCACAGAGTACCGTACAGACGAGAGGGCAGAGAAAGACGGATTATCGACGCGTTCAAAAGGATTGAGTCTAAATTGTCCGTCAACCGATCTTTTTCAGATGAGTTTTGATAAGTACTAGAGTATGCGAGAAGCGATTTGTGAACCAGGGTTGCACAGAGGCCACAGGGTGTCAAGACGTCAGCAATTCAGCCGTTCGGAGCTACTCGTACAATGAGGCTATGTGACTGTCAGGGAGGTGTTTCGTTTCAGTTGCTCTCAATGTTTTCTCGCTTCTCACTCAAGTTTTTGGTTGCAGGTTCATGAATGGTTGCCAAGAACTCGTAATACTTGATCGTGGGGAATATTCTTTGATTTAGGAGTTCTGTGCACTCTACTGAGAATTCATTGGCAACTCTAGTTCTTTCCGTAAGAAAAGAGTCACTAAAACGCCAATGTTATTCTCCGAACACCAAAGTTATTCATATCCAGTGATGTTCTCCAATCCTATCACTACAGTCAGTCACACTAAAACGGGATCTTCTACCAAGAACTTTATTAGAAAATAAGAAAACAGCTCACTCCACTTCAGTTTAGTACGTAGCCCTCAATGAGGCGCCACCAAATGGGCTCCACGAAAAACCCACGGGCAGGCGCACGCGTCACGTGCTCATTGTCGCCACAACGATAACGCGACGAAGGTGAAACAAACGCCAGCAGCAATGCAGCAAGGCAATGAACTTTCTTGCTTCTTGCCGATGGTGGTAAACAGCAGTAGGACATGGGGAAGGAACGAAGCAGAACAACTGAGGACGAGGGGAAGGCACGAAGCAACGGTGAATGACTGATTAACAACACTAGAAAATGGAAGACAGCTGAAAAGCACATTCCGAGAATAGGCTAAAGATTTCTGGAGAGGTGTGCTGATTCCACAGGTGTCACCTATTGTACTAAGCACTGCACTCCCCAGCGCTACCGACAGTATATATGGGCTGGTAAAAAGCCAATCTATCAAGCCGCAGTGACATCACAGCAACATCGCTCTACACGCGCCACGTACGCCCTACCAGTGAGTTTTTCTCTTCTCCCTTGCGATACCGTCAGCTTCCCTCGAATCAGGAGCAAAGCAGTCTCGATTTCGTTTCAACAGTCTCATTATTAAAAGTAAGTTTAACAACGAACGTGTCTTATCCTGATCCTGATGAATTGTTGACATGAAGGCCAACACACACGAGCCACACAGTTCAATAAACGGCAGCAACCAGCATAAAATTTTAAGGCGCTTCTTTGCTCCAGTATAGAAGAGGGCAAACATAGATTGCGTCAGACAAATAACGAACTGAAATTGTCAATTCGATTATGAGCGGCTCCCAACGAGTCACATCTCTAGTTCTTCAGATTTTCTATTAGGATAACTCATGAGTGATGTTGTTTTTCTCTGAGATAGAAAGTTGAGAGAAGGATGGTGAGATTTTTCAACACCTTTTACACCATTTGCTGAGGAATTTTGTTCAAATGGAAATGGTTAATTTTTACAACTGCATTTTTTGCATCATTGAGGCACTGGAGCAGCAGAAGCTTAAAATTGGTGATTTCTGTGACCGGGACTATTGTGTCCTGGGAGGGCTTGAGCTCTATTCAAGCGCTTTGGAGCTGGGCTCTTCTCCCATGAATATACATCGCATAGGAAGCTTGCTTGTGCACGATAACTCATGCTCCAGGGTTCCTCAACCTTTTCCATCAGCCAAAGGAGCTAAGCTCCAAGCGGTCTCGGAAAAGCTTTCTGTGCGATGATTTCCTGAAAAACCAACCTCAAAACTGAACCGTGGAAATTTTGGACCTTGACAGCGTTTCATTTTCGCTGAATCGACGGACTGTTAGACATTTATTTTCATCGCGGAACGTTGCTGCGTTTGAAATTCAGACGTATTAGACTAAGTGATGCAACTCAAAAGTGGGTCTCCCACTTCGAGTTGTGTCCAGAGTGTGGAAGCGCTACGTACTTGAATCAATCCTATTCGTCTCACCTGCGGAATAGATTGCGTGTTTTGCAGCAGCTATGTGCACTTATACTGACGTCTACTCTACTCCAACTAGAGATTATTGCGAGAACGCTGGACGAAATTCTTCACCGAGGGCTGAAACCAAGCCCGCACATCACGCTTTCCTGGCGCGTATGCTACCCGTCACGGCCCCAGGGCCTCATACTAGCCGCGCGGAAGGTAAGCGGAAGGCGTGTAACTGCATAACCGGCTCATAACGTTAAAAAAAGCGCAAGGCACTTCCCTATTCTTCTCTCAAAGATGATCTTCGCGTACCATGTTTTCAAACTATGCCTGGTTAACATCAAATAATGCGAACTGAGTTCCGTTTAGGTCACGCATTACTATTTTTAACAGGACCCATCCTCCCTTTCGTTACGTTGTATTTCCTCTTTCGCTCAACTCCTTATTTGTTTCTTGCACCCTGGAGAATCTATAGCTCTATCCCTAGCCCTTCTATTACACATTCAATCGAGCTCTTCCTCATCTAACACTCATTTAGCATTTCGCCACTTTGACAGCACGCTTCGCACAAGCTCATTGAACAGATGGTGGGTTGCACGATAAATTACTATATCCACGCTGAGCCGCTCCCAGACGAAGAAGGGAAAGGTAAAATTCGTGAGCAAGAATGCACCAAGCCGGCTAGGAAGACTTTCACATCATCATTCTCGATGAAGATTAAGAAAAGCGTTACCTTGACGTTGAAGGTCATAAGTACAGATGCTCTAATCCATGCCTGAGTCCCTATTTTCATCTCCATAACTCTAGGTAAAGATGGCCACCATCCTTCAGGACGAACGGTTTGCTGGAACATACTAGAACAGGAACCTTTTCACATGTCATAATTTTGACATACCTGACAGTAATTGGAAAAGCTAGTGCCAAAGTCATATCTAAGCATTCGCTTTTTGTGCACAAAGTGGAAAGGATTGCCTCTCTTCTGAGCGAGAATGGCTTCCTCCATGTAGATTGTGGAGTTGGTGAATATTGCTCGTGGCGTCAAGTGCTGCACGCTGAAAATAGCTAATTTTGTGATTCATTCGATTATCATAATTTACAAGATTCGAGATGCCTGTCACCTTCCCACGCCCTCGGCCTTCGAGCGCACGTCGCGCCTGAACTCTGCTGTACTAGGGTATGCATTCTATAGAGCACCTCTTTGCTCCTGTCCCAACCTCGTTGCATGCCTGTTTGCCGTTGTCATTCAGAACTCTTGATCTCAAGAAAATTAGAGAAGGGGCCACAATCGTGCAAATATGTAGTGCGTTGAGCTTTCAAGATGGGGCACGTCTTTGCTGCTGTGAATGTTTGTTCAAGGCTGCATCCTGCTGACAGACGAAAAGAGTTTATAGTCCTCAACTCTTACCCTAATTTCACGCAGCCGTTCTCCGAGGAAGAAGAGCTCCAAAGGCCGTTCAGCATTTAGAAGGTTGGTCCTACTTACGGGTCTCCACACTATTCTGCGCCTGCGACAACCTTGTTCCCAGAGAAGTACCGGAGTACGTACAAATGAAGTTTATGGAGCAACAGCACCGCAGGATGAAGGGATTTGTGCTGCCACTGCAACTTCAATCTAGGAGCTCGAAAATATGCGGAGAACCTGCTTTGTTGTTTTCGAACGAATCGCTAGGAAAATATCCATTAGAGGAGAGCAAAAGTGAGCAAAGTGTCAGCAGGTTTTTTGGCAACGAACAGTAGCTAGCGACGACCATACTCGCTGCAACAGGCAACGACTTTCTTTTTTGAGTTCACTTACTCCCCACTTTAACCGCCTTTGCTGCTCCAGACGAACTTTCCTATTCGCTGTTAGTGGGACTACTGTCGGTGTAGAGCTAGATCCTTTTCTGCTGGGTGCTTGCAATTACGGCTTAAACTCTCTCGAGTTTTAAAGACAAATCCTGCGACCTTATATTGTGGATAGCGGCTTCGCTTTTGAAGGTATAGTATGACCTTCAGGAGAAAAAATAGCAAGAATATTAAGAAGAGCACCCCAAGTGGATATCCGTCTCTAGACGAGTTTTCCGGACCTGCTCGTTTTATGCCAGCAATGCGATATGCTGCCGGAGGCAGGGATAGCCGAGTGGTTAAGAGACCAATGCTGGTCCTCTGAGCCACGAGTTCGATCCCTGCCGAGGCACAAACCTGCCTTGCAAAAATTGCAAAAATGGGGACGATACCAGCGTCAGGCCCAGGTTGACAGGCCGGCTGATGGAGGAACCCGTCACAACAATCATGACAAGTCGCAAAAGTATCAGTGTTAAAGCTAGGACGTCACCCGGAAGTGGCGCGCAGAACCCTCGCCCGAGTTCTGTGGTCAGTATGCGAGGGCTACCGAGGGGTGAACGACCTCGGCCAAAGAAGCTAGTTCGAATTGGGACCCTGAACGTGGGGTCGCTTACCGGGAAGTCTCGTGAGGTTGCCGACCTCATGAGAATATCCAAGTCCTATGCCCTCAGGAAACGCGATGGAAGGGTGCGAAGGCCCGCGAGATGGAGAAAGTGTCAAAGTGTTTACAATGGAGCAGACACCAAACGGAATGGCGTGGCCATAGCGGTTTTCTGTATCCTACAGAATGAACCTCACTTGTTTACCTCTACCGTGATATCAATGTTGTTTACCATTTGTACATTCGATTCCTCCCACCTAGGAGTAAGGTTCAGTTTCTGTGAGGCTCTTCGATTAATAAATACCAGTCGGATCGCCCAGCTGTCGCTGGGCGCCATGCGGATTTGCCGCGTGCTAAGTTAAGGATCGTTGACCAACCACACTGTTCAAAGGAATCTTCTGCATCAGCCAAGAACTGAAAAGCAGCGCTCGTTCCGTCAAGACGCAGAAGCAGCAGCAGCGCCCGCCGCATCACAGAAGGAGGAGAGCCGGCCTTAGCCAGCGATCCGACTGGTACGTTCATAACCTACACGGGAATATTGCAGCCTGTTAGGATGGCCGCTGAAGCAGTCTATGATACATGCATTCTGTCCTTCAAAAGCGTCTTGCTTTGGAATGCACTCCCGCATTCAGCAGTGGAACCTTTTAAATGGCCCTCACTAAGGTTGTTGATGGAAGATAAGTGTGGTAAGAGTGATTAAGGCAATTGCTGCTGTTCATAACATCTCTGTAAACAAACCCCATGCATTTGGAATAGAGCTAGCTTAGCGGTCGTACATGATGTCGTTACTAATAAGCAGTGAGGAATGAGTTCTGTTGGAATCATTGAGATCGTTATACTTGAGTCATATCGATCGCATTGTTGTTGTGAGCGGTGAAGCGGATTTTCCCATGTTACCTTGTCACTTTTAGCTCCTATCACTTCCGTACCCGCCAATAATATTCCCGTCCCGTATCACTATCATATCACCCTATATCGCCTCTCGGATCCGAGGTCCCACTGTTGCTGTAACCTGCGTTACGAATTGATGACCCCCCTTCCGAGGCCGCTTATCGTATCTTATCAACTGTTATCACTTTCTGTCGCCCGCCAATAATGTTCCCGTCCCACACCCTATAGCACCTCTCGGATCCAAGGTCTCGCTGTTGCTGTAACCTGCGTTACGAATTGGTAGTCCTTCCCTTCTAATGCCCATTATCAGATCTTATCAGCTGATATCACATCCTGTCACCTACCAATAATGTTTTCGTCCCACCCCTATTTCACTGCTCGGAACCAACGTCCCACTGCTGCTGTGGCCCGCACTATGGACTGGGTGACCATCCCCTTTGGACGCCTCTTATCGAATCTTATCAACTGATATCACATCCTGTCACCCACCAATGGTGTTCCCGTCACACCCCCTCCATCACTTCCTGGAATCAACGCTTCTCTGCTACTGGGACAGGTGTTATGAATTTCGTGACACACACACACACACACACACACAGACACACTTAGCGGATTATATATAGGAGGATCCTGAAAACCCTTGACTGGCAGAAGCAAGATAGAAGAAGTAAGGGCACAATCCGGCTGCTCCGAGGCGGAAAAGGATGAGTTCTACCTGACCCTGGACGAGGCCATAAGATCGGTTCCGGAAGATGACTACCTCACCATAGCTGGGGATCTGAATGGCCATGTGGGAAGTGACAGAAGGGGTCTAGAAAGGGTGCACGGAGGCAAGGAATAGGAGCAAGGAACGCTGAGGGAGAACGGATCCTTGACCTAGCCACAGCCCACGACTTAGCAATCTGCAGCACCTTCTTCGCGAAAAGGAGGACTCAGAAGATAACCTACAGCAGTGGAGGGAGACAAACGGAAATCGACCACGTCCTGGTGAGATCGTCTCTCAAAACCGTCAAGGATATCAAGGTACTGCCTGGGGAAGAGCTGGGCCCTCAGCACAGGCCTCTCCTGGCAGACATCGCCATAGACCTCCCCAAGACGAGGGTGAGAGCAGAGCGGAGAATTCGGTGGTGGAAAATGCGCAAGGTAGAAAAGGATAGCCTCGGCCGAAGAATACTGGAGGCTGGGCTCCCAGACCCACATGGGCCAGTCCAGGACACCTGGACGAGGTCATCCTACAGTGTGCAAAGGAAGTCCTGGGAGAGACGCGAGGTGGTATCAGAGGAGACAAGGCAGCCTGGTTCTGGAACGAGGAAGTCCAGGGGATCGTCAAGCAGAAGAAGGAAGCATACAAACGCTGGCAAAAGACAAGGAGCCCAGAAGACTACGCTGCCTACAAGAGCTGCAAGCGACTAAGGCAGCCGTTGCTAAGGCCAAGAATACGGAAATGGACGCCCTGTAGGATAAGCTTGAGGGCCAATAGATGCATGGAAGGCCCTCGGACAGCATGGGGTGAGTTGGCTCACGCACTTCCTAAACAACGTAAGGCTGAAGGAAGGATGCCGGATGCGTGGAGGAGCAGCACAATCGTCCCCATCTTCAAACAGAAAGGGGACGCGACGGAGTGCTCCAACTACCGCGGCATCAAGTTGACTCCCCATACCATGAAGCTGTACGAGCGCCTGGTCAACGCAAGGCTGAGGGACTTGGCGCTATCTCGCAAACTATTTCGGCTTCATGCCCGAAAGGTCCCCGATGCCATCTTTATCGCCAGACAGCTGATGGAGAAGTACCAGGAGAAGCGGCGACCCTGCTTCCTAGCCTTCTTATCCTTGAGAAGGCATGTCCTGGCTATTCTGGAGAGCGCCCAGAGAACGCAGCATTCCAGAGCACGTGGTCTCCATAGTGAAGGACATGTGCGAGGCTAACAGATGTACCCACCCCTCACGCCTTGACAAAGGAGGTAAACATGACGGTTGGGGTACACCAAGGATCAGCCCGTTCCTCTTCCTCCTGACTCTGGATGTCATGGCAAAAGAACTCATGGAGGGACCACTGAAAACCATCCTCTACGCTGACGACATCGCCCTGATAGCGGACAGCAGGGAAGAACTCCAGGACAAGGTGCAGCGGTGGCAGGATGTGCTCGCTGAGAATGGACTCCGGCTGAACGTAAAGAAGACCAAGTTCCTGAGCTCCGAAGAGTGTACTGAACCCACTTGTAGACCGCATCGAACATCGAAAGAGTCGAAAACTTTCAGTGCCTGGGGAGCGATCTAGCAGCTGATGGCAGCGTGGACCAGGCGGTGAAGGCCCGAATCAACGCAACCTGGAGGGAGTCTACTGGCATCCTGCGCGACAGGTGCTGCTTGAGAACGCTCAAGAGCAAGGAATGCTATACGGCAGTGAATGCTGGCCCATCTGCAAGAACCATGAAAGGCAGCTCCACTCAGCTGAAATGAGGATGCTGAGATGGGCCTGCGGCTGGACACGACTCGACAGAGTCAGAAACGAGGACGTCAGGGCGGTCACACAGACGGCTCCGATCCAGCTGAAGGCACGAGAGCAGCGACTGCGATGGTATGGGCACGTACTGAGGAGGCCTGAAGACCACCCAATAAGGAAGGCATTGGAATTCGAAGCAGAGGGCAAGCGACCACGAGGAGCCCCAAAGAAAAGATGGAGGGACGTCATCAAGAAGGACCTCACTGAAGTGAAAGCCACGGCTAAAGATGCAGTGGATCGGAACAAGTGGCGGACCCTGCGACGGCGCGGAACTAACTGTAGTGAGAAAAAGAAGAATGCAGTATGCTGCCGCCGCTGGCTCACTAATCGTTTCTTCAACTCACGCCAGTGCCATATATCAGTTACAAAGAAACACGGAGTCAAAGCTAAACTCGTGACAGAAATTGCCTTCGTGTTTCGGGGATGAGGCTACTGATGGGAGAACTGCCACTCATGCCACACGCCTTCGTTACTTACTGTGAAGCCGCGAAAGTGAGGTAATCTTGGAGACTAACCGCAAGACTATCAGCAATCGAAGTCAGAAAGAGGTGGGAAGAGAAGTTTGAGAAACCATTGAACAAGTGGTTCCTTCGTAAAGATAGCCCACAGATAGAGGCGGCGGCACGACCTATCACTCCTTGGACAGCGGATGAGGTTCGCTGAGATGAGAGTTAGGAAGAACAAAGTTGGAGAAGCAGCTGGTCCAGTTGGGAGATCGCTAGAGGCGTGGAAGGCCCTTGAGTTCCTGCACAAGGTAATGGCTGAAGGCAGGATGGCGGATTCGTGGGCAAGCAGCACAATCGTTCCGATCTTCAAACAAAAAGGAGACACAACAGAAAAATGGGGCAAGACACTCATTTGTTGATCTTAGTTTAGCTGAATGATGAAGGAGACTGCTCTCACGAAATCACGAGAGAATCACGAGATTGCCAAAATCGAAAATATTGGGCGCCAAAAACTCACATATAGCACTCTGACTCATTCGCTTGATTGGCTTAAGTTCTTGCTTGAAACGCTCGGCAAATCCACTTCTTGGAGCCTTGCGCAACCTTCGCCTCACAGGTCGATCACATCTTCCTTCCTTCTTCCTTCCTTCCTTCCTTCCTTCAGTCCTTCACTTCTTCCGCTATTAGTTGCGATCCAGTACTAGAAAACTATCAAAGACGAAAAACTGGAACAGAACTCGTAGCAGAAAACAGCTCTCGAGATCTCTATGTGCGAAATCAAAATCACGGTAAGAAAGGCACGATAACTTCCGCACCAGCCTCGCTGGTGAATTAAGCGGCGCAAAAACGCATGGTACCCTGCTAGTTTCGCTTGCTGTGCCCAAAAAAGGTATCCGGGGACTGCAGAACGACTAGAGAGTGGTTTCGCAGAAATCGACACGATACCCTCCCCCGTGACAAGTACAAGTAATCGTCTTTTCAAGCTGCAGGCTGCACGCGCGGAAACTGTAGGTGTGAGCCGTTGTCTCTCTTTGCGAGTGCGTACTTTACTGCATATGCACGGAGGTAAGAATCACTTGATCGCTGGAATTGCCTCTCTCTCTCTCTCTCTCTCTTTCTGGTAAAAATGTTATTAAGATCATCTGCAGCGATTTTTGGTTTTTGTTTCCACACAACTGATTTTCTCTACACGTTTGCATCTCTGTTTCAGCTTCCAAACTCGCAATTTGGAGACCGGTTCTGCGCTTTAAGCCAGATTACTACCGTACCAGGATTTCTGGTAGCTTGAGCTAGTCAATATAGTTGAGATGAGATGTTCGCTAATGATGATCGTTCCGCATCATGATGATGTGAGAGAAAGTGCAGGAGCAGAGTTACGCAAACTATCCCATCAGCATCGCCGACAAGTCGCAGCAAGCTAGTGTTGTTAGGCGTCCTTTCCACATGTGAATCACTGCGAGCGGAGAGTACAGTTCACA
>MU913386.1:16719-29270 GCA_036418165.1 Cooperia oncophora | reverse complement strand
CGTGTCAGCACATAAGTGAAGATCTGCGGAATCTTGTGAAGTAACAGGAAGATGACAGTCAGTTACTAGAGACTGCCTGTCAACTCTTATAAAGCAATGAGACACCATACAAATTTCATTTATTATGGTAGCTCTGCTTACTACACTTTACGGGAGTGCACAGGTTTCACCAGAGTGGGATTTGTGAACCAGAACTTGTGAAGCAGCGGAAAAGCAAAATACCCCTCTTGCCACCCCCCTCCTGTCGCCGAACTGCACCAACTATGATGTTATGGTAGCCAGTAAGGTTATATCCGAGGTACTTGTCTTGTAGTTAGTTACGTTCTCCTAAGAATCATGGTCCTACTCCGCCATTCAAAGAGGAATTGATTGCAAGCAAGGTTCGGTCTCGGTCTATACGAGCCTTTCATAGCCGAAATTATACGTCTATTCATGGCTTTCTGAATGAAATTCTTCCTATTCAAGTTGATTAATACTATAACTCTTTTATTCAGCTCACAGATCCTGACGGTCACTGGTTCCTCATATGCCCTGGACAAGACCCTCCAAAGGTGGTCAAAGTAAGCGTGAGAGTACAGGATTTCCAAAAAAGCGTTGGTGAGAACTCAGCACATTGGCCAGGTCTCTACAGTTTATGAATGGTTGCGTCCTTTCAGATTACTGGACCAATCAGTTGGGAATGAAGGTTGTTGAGCAACGAGATAAAGGACGCATCACTATGGAGCTTTGGCGAGGGTCAGGTTGGTGGGTTTTGATCTCTGTGAAGGAAACGTTTGGTAACACTGGTTTTATATATTTTCAGTGTTGCCTTGAAGTACGTCAACTTCCAGAAGGTACCGCATTGGATAGAGGAAGCGGTTATGGGCGCATAGCCTTCGCCTATCCCGATGATGGAGTGGGTTTTCCAAAGTTTATTACAAGGTCTAGGGTTGGTAGCTGTTCTGACCACCAAAACACTATTCTAATTACAGCTTTCTGCATTGCAAGAGAAAATGAAAGCGGCTAAGCTACCCATTCTGAAAGAGCTCACCACTCTCGACACACCAGGAAAAGCCAGCGTGCAAGTCGTGATTCTTGCTGATCCTGTAAGTCTTGATTCAACGCTCCACACCCCTTCAATTTCTGTTTGTTCAATTGTAAAAAATTGTAAATATCTGCGATTCAGAAATGAACTTTGCTAAAATCGAGCAATGTCAGTGGGTGATTTCACTTACACTATTCTTCGCTGCGGATGATGAGGCTGGGTTTGAGGCGGTGCCAGCCTGTTTCCCACCCGTTGCTAAAGCGAATAAGCGACAGCAGTTAGTGGAAAACGACTGCTACCGAACGATAAGATCCAGTCTTGTTGCTTGCCGAAAGAAAAAAAACGTGAATGATGCCGCACTCTCCCACTTGGCTTCAAATGAGACTAATTGTAAGTGCAAAACGTGTGGGAGTCCCACTTAAAAAGAATCCCATATACTATCTAGAGAAGCGCAGCTCACGTTTATCTTACTTCAGGTCATTGGGTACTTCTGGAGCCCGATTTTACGGATTTTTGACTTCAACTTCCCTCCCCTCTCCTCCCCCTCCCGTTCCGCCCATAGCACCATGAACACATTAACTGTAAGGCTCTACTCATGTCCCCTTTCCTATTCCTGTCCTAGTTGCGCTGAATAGTTCTTTAGCTAATAACGAGTTTCACGACCCACAGCCAAAACAACGGCTTTGTACGTAGCAGGTTTGTCACGACTGCGGCAGCATAGCGCTGAAGAGTCTGTCGCAAGGCACCATGTGAATGACTGCAATTTTATTTTTTTAGGATGACCACGAAATTTGTTTTGTTGGCGACAAAGGTTTCCGCGAACTTAGCAAAGTCGATCCGAAGGCCGATGAGATGATACGCAGAGAGATTGAGAAGGACGACAGCGTGAGTTGGTTCAAAGACGGAAAGAAAAAGGTCTAATTCGTAATGTGTGTATATTTGTAGTTTTTTATCGCTATCTGTCATTCCTGTAATAATTTTTACGTTATTGTTGTATCGTTTTATGATCGTAGACCTGTTGAGCGGTTCCCTTAAAGGCTTATTTCACGAGTAAAGGCTGCGGATTATACGAGTTCAAATGTGAGTCAGTAACTATTAACTAGCTCAGGAAGAGGCTATATTTCTCAGTTATCCGTGAAATGTGCCTTTAAACTTCTGTCCAAAACACTTTGTCGTCTAGTCCGACACTGTAACATAAAATCTATGTAAGTCGATAATAAGTATTTAATCAAAATAAAATTTAAATTTTCCAAGGCCATTTAAACATACTAAAAAAAAAAAAAAAAAAAAAAAAAAAACATACTATATCAACATTATCTCATCGCATCGTATATATGTGTGACACAGCACTTATACAGCATTTATGGAAACAAGGTGCGTGTCCAGCCATACAGCATTTATGGAAACAAGGTGCGTGTCCAGCCCAGAGCACGACGTCATGGTGATGACGGCCTTCAGTGCTGTGCTTCCCCGCCCCCCTTTGCCTCCGGTAGCACCTTCCAGTGTCCGATTTCTCAGGGTAGCCGACCTCCTTCTGTTCAGTTTTATAAAAAGCCCGTATCAGAGAGGGGTATAAAAATTTGTCAGAAACGAGAGATCTATATGCAGCCTTGTTCGCTGCGGATGTTGGTGTCAGATCGGGGGAGGGAGCAACTTTGGCGGCCTCCCCCGTCCCGCCCAACGCCTTCCACTCACTGGAAGCTGGCCATCGCCTCACACTTGTTCTAAAGTAGGCTGAACCCTCGTGCATGTCACCCTCTTCCACTGATAGTGCAACTCCCCTCAGCATGCCCTGCACATTACCTCTTTGCAAAGACTTTAATACACCTATCGAGAACTCCTTGCGAGTGAACCCCTCTACGGTCTCTAGACTATTAGTCCTACACTAGTGCTGTGAGACTAGGTAAAATTTTTTTCAACTGCTTTAAAGAATAGGCCGACCTGAAAAAAAGAATTGTACCTGAAAGTTCATTTTTAAAGTTTTAACAACAGCAAAATCCCGTCTTTATTCGTTGCGGAGGTTTCGGAACAATAAAGCTCAGGACTCTAATCTAATCCAAAAATTCAAACTCATTTTCATAGGCACGAAAATAACTTAGTGAACTACAAGTGTTTCTCTCATCGGGCGTTCCCTTTTCACTCACATACTTCGCCACATACGGACATGTTGGTTTTATTTTGTAGTTATTTTCAGCTGCATATTTGAGACCTTCCTGAAAAGACTTTATTGGAGTAGTACCTATAGTGAGTATTGTAAAACCATAGATATGAATTGGAAAAACAGTTCCTTGAGCATTCCACAACAAAGGCCGCTACGTTCAAATGTCAGTCGTGCTGCTGTGTCTAGTTTATGTTTCAAGTAAAAAACAAAACCTGGGAAACGCCCATTTTAAGAACCGCGCGCGCTTGACGCTGCATAAAACGAAGTGTGGGCGTGGTCGGACGAGTCTTACTTGACGATCCGATTTTTCCTTCTTATCACCTTACTTCCACTGCTCAAAATGGAAAGAGTGAGTAGAGGAACAACCGACCCACCCAGCTAGCAACTGAAAAGGCAAGTTGGGCGTCGCCGTGGCCAGTGGGAGAGCCTACTCGTAGCGAGCCGATAGCGCTTTCCTCGGTACTTTCTGAGCATACGGCATAGTAACAAACTATTTTGCCCAAAGGAGGCATCCGAGTACCAAATGAACGCGAGGCAAGCTTTTAGAGGGAGAAGCCAAACTAAACATGGAGAAGCCTGACTAAACATTCAAACATACCTGAACAAGGATCTTAGCAATGCCTTTTCCTTGTTGATCTGCAGGAGTTTCAGTGTGGATCAAAATCAAGCACTCGTCCAGGGAGCTCTTGATAATGCAGCAAGGCTCGACTGCGCTACCTAATTTGTTCTGTTTCAAAAGAACATCAGGTTCAAGCAGTCTATCAATTCTAAAAGATAGCAACTTAAAGCTCAAGAAGTAAAGTTAATGGAGTTAATCAATCCTTTTCGGTATGGGTCACACATTCTTCCTTCAGATCCGTACCACCTTGCTGGGCGTGATTAGGACCATGGAATGACTCGCGATGATGCGATACAGGCGCGCTTTGTATCCTCCCGAGTCATTCTGACTAAATCAGCCGATACCGCGTGAGGGCTCGAAGGCTTTAGCCCGGAAGGAGCCGATACAATACCTTGAATGCCGACCAGCGCGTGTCATATGCGTGATGGATAGCGACGCTTTCCACAAGAGCGGTTCGGCGGTAAAATCCCAGATCAGCTCTTAAGCCTTCCATCCCGTTCTCTAAGTAGCACCAGACTCGACCGAGAAAATGGAATATTAGTGTGTACATGGTCAAGTACCGCTAGTCATTGTCTAGTCCTAATCGCATTCAACCTGCTACTACGACTTTGAATGGAAGCAGGCGTGGCGCATCCTGGAAGGGTTTGATCAAAAGCTTCAAACCGAAAGCTGTACTCTCCGAAGCACTACGCCCCTAGAGAAACTCTAAGCGTATTATATTGATTGTTCGTTGCTCAGTCTCTTTCGCTGCGGTTGATGGGGAGTCCCAGGAGGGATGGGTTTGGCGCTACGCCAAACCACACCCACAACCAGTTGTCAAAAAATGGAGCGAGCGAAGGACTGTATCTAACGTCCGTGTCAGTCGCTTTCCACCAATTGTTGTCGCCCACCTGCTTCAGCAACTGGTGGAGAACGAGCTATGGGCGCGGCAAACCCCTTACATCACTGGAAGGCGCCCACCATCCGCACTGAACAAGACTGTACCAGACAACTGGAACTTTAGCAAAATAGAAGTCGAAAACTTGAGTGCCAAAGCCACAAACTTACTGAAGTTTATAAAAAATTCCATGGCTTTCTTACAATGTTGCACCCGTAACGCCATTTGGAAAGCGACCTGTTTATTCCCTAAAGAGGACTGCTGTACGAAACGTGGGTCTTTCTTCAGATGGTCGAGATACTCGCTGTGGAATAAACCAATAATTAAAAAACAGCTTACATTGGTTGATAAATATTTATTTGGCTTTTAAATGCAAAATATGGCGTTCCTCTCTGATTTCAAAAATTAACAATGTTGATCAGAAGGATCACAGTTCAAAACACAACGGAGTTTTGTTAGTTTGAAGGTGGTTAGTAAAATGGTGGATTTCGAATAAAGCAGTTCTGCCCCTTCTCGTTTATATTAGGCTTACGGAGGACCGCATCCTCCTGATCTGTCCTTTCTACATTTTATATTCGAAAGTGAATCTAAAGTCGGATATTGTGTTTGGATCCAGAAAGGCTGGCCAGCAGTTCAGGCGCTCAGCGTACGAAGGTCGTTTCGCAGACATCTGAGAATTACTCGCTTGGGCTGTTGGGCACCATTGAGTGCACAATAGACTGCCTCTATGCGCCTACCTCGCCCACAATTAGCTTCCCAGTCAACGGGTAAGCAAGAAATACATACAAGGGTTTATTCCACGACGAAACAGTTGTTGAGAGATTTTTCGTTCCATCGCTCGCGCTTGTGTTCCCACATATTCAGCACAATACCAACATGTTGGTTGCGATTTTGTATTTATCTGGCAGCATGATTTGAAGGCCTTCCTGGTAAATAAGAATCATAATCCTTTTTTCATAAGGAAAAATCACTCTGCTATCGAAATTTCGCAGGAAAGTACACATCGTAATCTAAAGATGGACGGGGCTGACTGGCACACTGTCACTTCGCAATCACGGCGTCAGCAGCGTTTTTTTCGTGGTTACTTGCATTTGAGGCAACTGTCGTTCGTCGCTCACAAAAGCATGAGTTGCATTCCGCTATCAGAACGGCAATACACCGAAAAGCCGCTACCAGCGGTATAATGGCACTCAGCCACGCGCCAATTCGTCTCCCAGGCGTACTCTTTGTACACACACACGCGGCCGCGGAGAGGGCCGTGCCTACCTGGCGGATCTTACCGGCGGTGATGTGTTTCGTGTTGATAGTAGTGTGTTCAGGCGAGGAAGAGGTTTCAAAGTTTCTGCTGCTGTGGCCTGCACGCTCTCCTCGTGATACATGCTGAATTTTCCGCTGACTAACAACATTTCCACTGTTAAGTGGCCGCTCAATAAGTGTGCTTCGTGCATATCTTGAAACGGCCCACTATTGGATTGTAGCGCTTCAAAGGGGTTACGTGAAAGTGGAATCAACTAGGCGTACGGCAATCCATACGAACATACGGTGCGAGCCGCTGAACCATGTGCTCAAGCGCAAGCCTCATAACATTTTGCGAATCATAGTGGATAATCGACACGCGACATGGAGCAGGATAGAACCTTGACCTAACTGGACCGGATGTTTCGGATACGCATCGAAAAGCCCCGGCAACTCTTTAGGTGCAGGTGTTTCTATGGAGCATCCGTGGAAGTGGATTAGACGAATACTCCACGGCCGGCAGCGTCAAAGATCTGTCTGGCCTCTAGAAGATGCCTGACCAATGCATGAAGTTCAATTTGCAGAGCGACTGTAAGCGTGATGACGCAAAAGCGGTAGGCAATTTGGAAAAAGCGAAACGATCGTGGTATCCTTACCCTCGTTCTGCGTACCCCTTTCTACTGTTCGTTCCTTACGCCCCAACTCTCATTGCATGCTCGCAATTCCTTCTCTTCATTCAAGCGTTTCCTTGCTCTGTCTATCCCCTCACCTGTGTTTTTTCGTTCTTCACTTCTTCGAACACCACCCAATACGAAATGTGCACAGGAAAGGTTAAGTGCAGCCGTTTAAGGTTCTTGACAACGACGATTTAGTCGAAACGGTCCGTATTAAGAACCTTGTACGGCTTAAAGGCACGGTCCGCGATAAAAAGCCTAGGTGATTTTGCAGAAATGTGGAAGAAAATTCGCCAAGTGAACCATCTATGAAGAGAAAATGCCAAAGGGAACGTTGGAAACGCATTCGTCAGGCCTCCTCTAGCCTCAAACAACTGTAGAGGTAAAAGACCGAAAAGACCGCGCGCTGGGACAATTCCCGTCGGCTGATTCCCAGTAATGAACCCTATGACTCTACAAGAGACATTGAATGCATCCACTCCATGATACTTGCCCGGGAGCATTACTTTTGGCTGGAAGGCCGACTTTGGAGGCGGAGTCTGGAGGCGGAGTCACTGGAAAAAGGGATGTACCACTGAAGCAACTTTGCGCCTTAATCCCTTTACCGTACAACTTTCCGCCGCGAAACTGGCACAGGGTTGTCCACTCCGGACCGCACTACCTTCCCACATAACCTCTTGCATTTTCATAGGTCATCGCGGACCGCTCCTTTAATGATACGCAAACCCAGAACTAACTTGGAGGTTATGTACAGCGCTGCGGGCAACAATATGCTGTCATGATTCCTGCAACCGATAGGGCGTGTGACGGCGACATGGACTGAAGTGCTGCCAAGGCGTCCTTCCCATCAATGATGCCATCCTGAGTCCGCAACAACGGGCGCGAGATGCTGTTTTGGCTGCGATTCAACTCACTTTGTTGCGAACTCAAAATGGCATCAGTTGTGGAAGAGGTCGCCTTGGCAGCGCTTCAATCCACGTGCAGACACATGCCCTATCGTTTACAGGGTTCATGACGATAGAATATCGCAAGGCTGCTGTACTCTGTTATCGCAAAGGCAGCAAAAACAGTCGCCACCGCGGAAATAAACCCAAACAATCGTAACGTGCATGGTGAACCTTGAGCAGAGAAGCCCATTTTGTTGTGTCTGACTAGCACTTGCACTCAAACAGCTGTTTACAAGAGAAAGCACTTAACTGGTCTCTTTCAGTACTTACCTTCACAAGAAGTTTTGCAATGCCTTCTCCTCGTCGTTCGAACGGTGTTTCAGTATGATGAAAGTCTAGTATCTTGCCAGGAAGTTCTCGATACTGAAGATACGCCCGCCGTCCACCGCCTGACTATTAAGTAACATTCATGAGTTTCGTGTACATGGCAACAGCACACTTGAAATTGCAACTTTATTCTACAAAACTCTTCTATCCACTAGATCTGGTGAGTAGTCAATCCAACTTTACTGCTGAATTTGATAACCTTCGAACTTGCTCTTCGATCGCTAGACATATACAGTCTTTTCGGTTGTTTTTCACCAACAGTTGTCGCTTGCCCGCTTCAGCAACTGGAGCAGAACGGGTCTGGCGCCGCGCCAAGCCATACCTCCTGACACCTAATTCATCCGCAGCGAAAAAAAGACTGCAGTCTTGTTTGGAGACACATGCCACAATTGCAATTTGTGGGACAGTGAGGTCCAAGTATGAATTCACATGAGCTAACTGAGAGCGAAAAAATAGGGACAGAATTGTCGGATGGGGCCTAAATGCCTGAGCACTGGAAAACATTCGAACAAACGAGGCAGCTGCAAGGGTCCCCAGACAAAATTACAGAGCCGTAAGATAACGAACCCTACGGTCGGACAGTTTCACAGGAAACGAAAGACAGTGCGTTGAAACCTCCGCACAGATAGGGTCATCTCAGTGCAGGGAGGCTGAGGCGGGGTTCCCTTGGCTTATGGTGGTTTTCGTTCACGGTGGAGCCCCAAAAGGATAATGATTAAGATTGGTACCGGACGGCATTTACAAGGAAAAGTTTTGAGAAACATGCAGTCATTGAATCGTTTGTAATAGCTGTGTCTTCGAAGAAAACTCGGCACTAATTTACAGCCCCCGACAAAGCTGTTAGGCGGAACTTGTCTTATTTCGCAGTCTCACACATGAGTTGACAAAACCGGTCCACAAAAGTGAGGAGACTAACGAAATTAGCAACAAGAAAGTATCCCCCCTCCCGCCTCCGCTCCCCTCCCTTCTTCGAGCCGAACAGCGCCCAGAAAACTTCATCCCAGTGACCCGCAATCCCAAAACGCCCCTTACCCCTTTTTTGTAGAATACACCCAAACTCTTAAGAACAAGCATCGCTGCGCTGGGTGTCGATCACGAAATTTACGTTGAAACACGCGGATGTGTAATGCCGTCGCGCATGCGACATTTGCATCGGAACCTAAATGATTTCATCCAAAGGTATTACATTTGTCAAGTAAACTAGAAAGGAACAGTCAGCTATTTTGTACACTTTGCCACAACGTGGATCTCCTAATCGACACCGCGCTCAGCTAAACTTGAATAAATTCCAAATTTAATTTTAATAAGCTCGAGACATACCTAGGTCTATGAAGAATTCCATTGCCTTTTTACAATGCTGTACCCGTAAAGCCATCTGGAAATATCTTTAGAGGAACATGGTGCATATTCGATCGAAAACGAAGCACTTTATCAGAACAACGCTCCTTTTGATCACAATATCACAAAAATATAAATTCATACGAATTTATTAAAATTTTCGGCTGCAAGATCTCGTACAATCACAAATAACGAACGACTAGCAATGCATGTGGTGACAAGGTGGCATAATAATGAATGAGAAAATGTCAGCAAGGGTTATAGGGGATGAAAGAGGCCAACGTTCAATTTCATAGAGATAACTGCTTCGTAAATACAATTTACCACTGAAAATTACCCAGATCATTTCGAAATTGAAAAGAATATCCCCAGTGGGAGCTTATTGAAAGAGTTTCAATTCATAAACTAAGAAACAGAGCCTATGGGTGGTAAAACATGCCTTGGGGAAAATGGAAGCCTTGTTTTTTGGTTGAAAAGGCAAGACCATTTCTACTCACATTAAAGAGTTACTTTACATAAAACATGTAGCACGGGAGAGGGCCCGGGGGGGCAAATAAGAGAGTGCCCATTTACGGAAGTGAGAAGGGTGAAGATTTACACCCAAAGGGACATGAAGGACATTTCGCAAAGACTGAGAAGAACCGATGGAGCTAACAGTAACTAAGCTGTAAAAGTAGTTTTCTCCAATGCAATCTGCGAACTAGTACCATGCGGTGAAACTCAAATACCATTTGGTTCAGCTATGTTTTCCGCCCAACAGCGAGGAAGTCAACACAAAGGACAATTGATAGGACTACAATTATCAACTGGAGACCACTGGCAATTCGGCGTCAACTTCCCAAATGATAAGATGTGACATATCCCGTGCTCGAACCCCTTTAGTTACGGATTGGCGGCTCATTTCTATCACTAATAACAGATTTTTCGCTAGAACGACTTGTTACCATTGAAGCTGCACTTTAACAACAAGCAGCAGGAGTACCGCTCCATGTTGTCGCTGAGAATGTTTGCGCCGAAAGACTTAACCCTCCAACGGCGCCTACATGCCTGACACCTGCCTTACCGTTCACGCTTACCGTCTAGTATACAAACCACTTCCGCATGCGTATGGCAGGTTCGCCGTCGGTGAGCGTCTGTCAGTAACGATTCCATGAATAAAGGATAACGATGAGTGCCGACCAGATACTTCCCTCAACTCGGCCCGGAAAGTCAAGCTGCTCTTTCACAGATGGACGGACACATTCAACTCACTTGACGATGGCAGATAAGCTTGGCGGTTGTACAATCTCTTTGTTTGGGACCTACGCTCACACTGCAACAATCATAGGTTATTATGGCGTAGCGACATGGTGGAAGACTCAGGCGTATGGTACAAGTCGAGTGTTGTCTTATTCAGCCTTCCCTTAGACCAATCTGTATGGCTACCAGAATTCCACTGCTCTGTCAGACGGTCCAGATGTCTCCCCTCGACCGGAAGGCACGACGTCACGACTTCTATGGCTCTTTCGCACCGGCATCACGGTCGCGTAAAGCGTACGCTTTCTCAATGCCACCCGCCAGCCTCATCTTGCCCCTTACTCGGCTATCGTCCCGTATATCACACCCAGTTCACGAGCTCACGAATCGCGGCCCTCCCACCCCCACAGCCAGTGCCCGATAGGCCCAGATCCACAGTTAGCTGTATCAGTGCGAGGTTTATCGCGGGATGACCTCGGACGTTTCGATACGCTAGCCCTCAGGTAGAAGGACTGGATGGATCAGAGCGACTAAATTCTTCGGACCTGCATGAAACAGCGGCGCCACTTCTCACTACACTCCAACCTTTCCGAATGCCGCAACAACTCTCACTAACGGATTCTGGAGAAGCAGAATAGGTACATTAAGCCCTTGCAATATATTTTTGGCTATGTGTGACAGCCATAAGCAGTACAAACCATACAAGGACCTTGAACAGCATAAAGTCATACCTATCCGGAAGTCGATGTAGCCGTCACCTCCGGAAATAACCAGCATTTTCCGTAGCTCGGCCTCTTGATCGTCCTCCACTTCACGGCGAGCGCCTAAACACAGGAATGCATCGATACCAGGAAAAGTTATAAGATGGCAGTCATGACCAGTTCAAGAATAGCAAAATCCTGCTAGTATAGAAAAACTACAGCACAATTCAAAATTATAGAAAACATTACAGCTGAGAAATTATTCAGACAAAATTTAAAAAAACAAAATAAAAGATGAACCTGGTACGGCAAGGAAGAATTTTACGCTGTCTTTGTGGCCATGGAAAGAAAGCTGAGCTTGTGTTAGATTACAATACGGTATGAAGGCTCCACCACCAACTCTTGCCGAAGACGTATCCTAGAAAAATCCCATGAAGTTTCAAGGTGGTCGTATGGTCATAAAAATCAAAAAGGTCAGTCTTAGCGGTCTTACATCTTTTAGATCTTTATGATTTGAATACACTCGCACTAATCCACCAGGTCCACCAGGAGACTTCTTAGCGTCGTTCGTTTCCACCTTCTGCTCCAAGCCTGAAATCGGGCCATAGGATAACGGTAGAACTTAACTTCAGCCATGCAACATACTGTCGCTCAGCGGTACTGAGATGACAACTCCTGTTCCAGTGCCAATCCAGAGGCGTCGGTTAGATATGAGTAGAGCAGTAGTGCGCATGTATGAGAAGTCTAGCCGTGAAGTACCTGAAAGTTGCGCTATTGATGAAAATGAATTTAAATAACTCAAAATGACTAAAACTCAATCAAACACACCGAGCATTTTGGTCACATACGGTTCAATATCGACATCTTGAAGATGTTCAAATGTATGGGCATGATACATTCGCAGGGTGGAGTCCAGTCGTATCGATATCCAGACACCTGCGCCCACCCATTGAACTGCACGCACTTGGCTGTCCCGGCGCGGGTGTGCAGCGAATACCTTCTGAAATACAGAAACAGTAATTCCTGTGGACCCAGCCACCAATAGTCGAGCTCTGTGAAAAGTTGAAAGCTCACAAAACAAATTAAATTGACTCACAACAATCTGCAGGTTTTCCCCATCCACTACTACGATACAGTTTTTGTAGGCTGCCCAAATGTTGCTTGCCACGACACAAAGACATCGCACGGAGGAAGTAGCAGGACCAACACGAATAGTGTGGTATCCGAAATCTGCCCATTCGCCACCTAAAAATTTGCTCTACATATATACATTATTCCAATACTTTGAAGGTTCACACTAATTTTAAAGGCCAACAACTATGTTAGGGTACAGCATTGTTGTGCAGAACCCATCAAGGAGTTGCGTTTGGTTGCTGGGAGAGGAGGGTTACATTTGACCTTGAGGGAAACT